>JABCQV010000219.1:0-60498 GCA_013186375.1 Fusarium aywerte
AGCCCAGCCCAGCCCAGTCCAGGGAAGGGAAGGGAAGCCATTCATCAATTTCCCAGACGGGCACTTTACACATTGAATCAAGACTCAGAGACTCGGGCGCCAGGACAAGATGAGACGTTCTAACAGAGTCAGGCTACCACGGGTAGTACCCAGGTAGGAATGGAGGTTGGGCTGCAGCTGAGTGGACACCCCCCATCCTCTTGATATCCATGGATGAATCCATCTTCTCCATGGTTACTGTAGTATGGAATCTATCCACCATTAAACAGACCGGCACAGGCCATTGACCTAACTAACGGCGCCTCTTATTGTTGGAGCATTAACGTCCTCTGAGACTTTGAGTGGATGTAATGCCTGCCATATTAAAAATAATAGACTCTCAACTCTTCTGTATTGCATTTCTCATCCAACGCAGGGAGTTGAGAGGGAGGGAAAAGAAAACCTTGGCTGGAAGGGGTAACTTACCATGCATGATCAAAGATCCATATCACTGCAGTACCCCTGAATATAGCGCTGTCGTTCCTGCAGGTACAGATAATACGATACAGCTGGGCGGCTGTTTTCTCTCTCCCAAATGACTGATCTATTTACAGCCGAGTTATTAGTTCACGATGCCAAACAACCAGCTGCTGGTCATGAGTGTCAACAAATATCGCGCAAATGACGGGACAACAAACTGACAAGAGAGACCCTTGAAAAATTCAATGGCGCATTTATCACCGATATTGGATGACGACGAGGGCAGCTACAATTGCATACAGAGTACTATACTGCCGGATCAACAAGGTATCAAGGTTCTTGTTCTTGTCTTTTTTCTCTCCCTCTCTTGCATCTCTTGTTTCTCGAGATTAGAATATCATGCTTCACCAGCCACCCATCGGCCAGTGCTCGCGCCAGCGTGTCTCTCGATAATGCTCCGCAATTTCAAGCTATTCGTCTGTTCTGTTCTGTCTTGTCTTTCTTCTGCCCTTGTTTCGGGGCGTCTGAGGCTAATCCGAGTTGAGTTTCCCTTTTCCCAGCCGAGGACCTGAGTTCTATGTTAGTCTACTGGTCCCCTTGTCTGACGTTGCTGGAATTGAATTTTGACGCCCAACATCAGAATTTCAACTACTCATACTTTGTATAGAATGCTTTGTTCATCCGAGGAGAGGGAGATTTGACGAGGGAGAGCACCTTTGTTTTTTGGTGGTTTTTTTTTTTACTTTACTTTTAGATCCCGATCCAAGATCCAAAGGATAGGGACACGAACTCAATGCGTGCGAGGCATTGAGTAGTAATCTTACAAGTGGGCTAAACGAGGGCGTTGGCTCTTTGGGAAGAGGGTGGTCTCAGCTCTCTGGCTTTTCTTCTTTTGTGAATGACACTTTTGGAAACTTGCGTCATGATGCAAAAGCAAGTCGTCGGCCATACCGTTAATCTGATCTAGGTAGGGACGGAGTGGCTTAACTCCCTATGGCTTGAACGGGTAGGTACATAACGTGCTGCTGAGCAGCGCGATCTGCATTTTGCTTTTGCATTGCATGGATGATATCGACGGATAACGTTGCGCCGTTTGACTGCATTGCATTGTAGCTTTGACTTTTTTCAAACGCGCCCTGCATGACTTGATTGCCAGGTACTTTACTGCAGTTACTGTTTTCAGCTATGGATACAACCTTGGTAGCTAAACAGTCGCTGTATGTCGCCCCAATCTGCTTGTTGGCATCATATACTCCAGTTTCAACAGCCGGTCCGTCTCGCCTGGACCCGTCGGCTGTCTTTGCTCTCGTATTTCAGCCAGCCTGAGTTGATGCGTAGGACAAACGGAAGCTATATACAGCCCGAGGCCAAGCTCCCACTTGTTTCGAGAAGTTCAGATAGAAGCAAGGGGAACTGCTTTTGTGGTTCGTGCGGTTATAACCTAGGTCATTCTTTGTGGGCAGATGAAGCCAAGGATGAGTCCTCCGCTTCATCAAGCCTTGAACGAGCAAATTGTAAGGTCAGTGTTGAGAACAAGAAGCTTCTTCCAACTCTATTTTCTATTCCATGACCGGGGTATCGATAAAAAAATATATAACTCAGTAGACCAATCTATGTCGTGCTTTTGTAGATGTGATTCCATGGTTCAACTTGTGAGTTGGGACAACCTCGATCCTTACAGTTGCATACACATTAATTACAAGAAGCTAAGCTCTTCTCGAGCACACTTTGCTTCTTTGACATGCCTTTTTCGCTACGGGATAAGCAAATTGTCAGGTATAGTCAATTTACTCTGTATCACATTACGACGGATTTCTTTTTTTGCTGAGGAGACGAGTAAACCCTCAGGTGGCATGTCAATAAACGACGGCGATCATCATCACTGGCTCGCAGCATCTTCCTTGGCTGACAGGAGACTCATCCTGCCTCAAGCGGGCAATAGTCCGACGAACCATTTAACCCTCATCTGACTACTCGTCTCAATGTCCATCTCTTTTGACCAATATTCTGGGGCCGTCTTTCATCGCGGATGCGATCATGACAGGGCCGAATCTCGCTTGTCTACGATACCCCAGATGGAGACGGCACATATTCCATCATTTCGGTGAACTTGATGCCAAGCTGGATACAATAACCAGTCCGCGACTACCTACAGGACAAATAATTGTTTGTCTATGTCCCGAGACAAATCACTTTTTTACCCGTCTAAATTCTGAAACACAGCTAATCTCCATCCAACCAATATCTCTCTTATTGCGACCCACGACCAAGACGACATAAATGCAATCAACAGATATTTACCGGACGAGAACTAAAAGTTTGCACTTGACATACGCAATTATCACTTACGTAGTCTTCTCAACGTGCACTATGCTAGTAATGTGCTATCTTGCGCTGTGTTCATGTTCACAACTAACAGCATAAATACCGGAGATGAGCTGTGGTTAAAGCAGACAGGGATCCCGCTGACGTGAATCTGAGCTTGACAAGGGCAGCTTTGACCTTTGTTCTTTCGTTTCAGACGTCATTTTTTCCGGCCTCGCCGTATTTGCAGATAGAAACAAAGCCTATTGTCTCGCTTGTTTAGTCTTGGAGACGAGATGAGACGACACGACACGACACGTTTGAAGTTTGAGTATCCGTGGTTTTGTCGATTAACATCTGGGCTTACTTACATGAGGATCATCGAGTGTGTATAGATTTATATCCACCTACTCCATTTGGGCTATATCAACGATGTTTACTTTTTGATATAACCATCCATACTCAGCTGAGCCACTAAGGTACAGATGGTACGATGCAGGACCACTCAATTCAGCTGGGATTTCCGTATCCGAATTTCAGCCCTTTCTCATTAGCGTTCTGAAGCATCTATCCAGATTATGATGGTCCGCCAAGTCACAGACCTGGACCAGTTATCCCAGTCGCAAGCCATACCTTAGTAGTACATACTTCAGATCCTGCTGGGTAGTCTCGCGTAATCTTTATCGTAATCAAATCACGATCTCGTCACATTTCATGACTATTCGTTTGGAGTAAACCATGACTTAATCCCGGACTAGGCGGGATCTCATCGCTCATCTCCATTTAAGCTTCATGCCAATAAATAACATATCCATGTCGTTTTTTTATGCCATTGTAGCCAATGTGCTTAGGGCTCGTTGACCAATCATGCTGACCGTAGGGTAGCAAGATCATTATCGTACTAAGCCAGTCCATATACATTGAAAAGCACCAGATGCGAATGTTACTATATCAATATTGTATAATGCCATTGACTATTACATAGGGTGGAGTCTGCAATATGTATGTTTTCAATATTATTCGGTATTATACACATAAGCGTGATTGCATATTAAGAGAGAGAAATTGGGTATTCTGTTAAAGCAATACTGTCTAAGGTGATGATACGAGCGCGGACGACACTTATGTCTATATCAAGATCTATCGCGCGATGGAATCCGTGAAGCTTGCGACTGATAGAAGCTTTGTGACGATATAACAACTAGTTTGCATTGCGGTCATGCCATGGCACAGGCTATTCCTTTCCGTTGAAGTAAGCCGCGAACCAATGTGATATGGCATGTGATCAGTCGTGGAGGTTATGCAAAAGACTTGTACTTGAGGCTTGTTTATATTGTTATGCTAGATCATTTCGAAAAACGTACAGGATGCTACGCTAAATGTGTAAGATCAAAACGTTAATAGCTGTTATTACAGTTTGATGCTGATATCATACGCATCCAATGCCACCGCAAAACCTGTCAGTGTCGCGGTGTATGCAACGAGAATGCCCATTGTAGTGATGGGAGTAGCACCGAGTGTGTTGACTGTCATGTTGACCAACCCAGTCATCAAGTTTGCGAACAAAAACACGGCCAAGCCGTTGCGATTGTAGGCTCGGATCACACGACTGGTAGCATGTATGTACGCTTCCTTCTCCGTCTTCGAATCCTGTGCATTATAGAATGCAGGGAAGAAAATTGTATCGACGACAGCAAAGCCAAAGAGTTGTAAGCTGTTGAAGGCGACAACCCATAGAACGTAGGGTAGGTTTGCCATGCGGCGGGACACAGCCAATCCGAAACCGTAATGATAGTTGGTGGACAGCAGATAGAGACCTGTCCAGACTCCGCCCCATACAGCCATGGTCATCAGAAGCGTGTTCCGTTGAGCTCCGGGACTAGCAGTGCTCTTTGGGGGGATGTTACGTGGAATGACAAACATGCCCGTATCCTGTCCCGCGAGGAAGATGGCCAGGTACCCAATAAAACTGAAAATCCCCTCTCGGTTCATGCTAATTAGATCGGTCCTGGGCGCCGTAAGGACGTACGCCTTCAGACTAGTGGTTTCAAGCAGGACTTGATATGTGACGCCGACCAACAACGACAGGGCCGCAAATGAAGGGATCCATTTGAGAGCAGACTGAAAGATAGCCACAAAAGGAGGCAAGAATCCCAGTGTAAAGAAGAAGTTCCAATGGACACCGTATTCCGTTACATGTTCCGCATAGTCAAGACCCTTAACACTCAGAAACCGTATCAAGCCCAGGACCAAGAGTGGGATAGAATGGCGCAATGAATGCATGATGCGATAGAAAAGGGGCGAAGCCTTGCCCGTGGCGCGACCCATTGCTTTCTCTCGCAACACGGGACGAGCTGCGACAAGGCCAGCTGAGAAGACAAAGGATCCAACACCAAGGTCCATGAGAGACGTGCCCCATGTCTCAACCTTGGCAAAGCGCCTGGGGAACAGGCGGAAATCGACAGCAAGGATAGCCACACATGTGGCAATCATCATACAACCGCGGAAGTTTGTGAGGAAAGGCTTTGTTGATAGGATATCCAACTGCCCAGAGCTCTCCTTAGACCGGGCATTGGGAGGTACCTTGGGCTTCTTCTTTCGACTTATAGGACGGGGTGGTAGAGTAAAGATGAGGATGGCGGGTGCAATTAGAAGAAGGTTGAGTAGAAGCGGCGAGTTGGAATAAAGGGTCATCGAGAGAAGGATTGCGCCAACATTGAGAAGGAAGTCGACGGCGAACGCCAGCGCCGTGTATGGTTCAAAGAAGGACTGGCGGGCTTGTAGTACGGACCAAAGAAGAATAGCTACCTGCAACAGTTCAAATTTAGCAACTCTTCAGGGGCGGTTAGGTATGGGCGGGTGTTGGAGGGGGACAAACAGCTGCAACGGATGTAACATAGTTGATTTCTGCGACAGAGCCGCCAGACAGGTTGGACACAAAGTCTTCCTTTTGCTGCTTGTAGCTAACAGGATCAGGCATGGCTGGCGATGAAATGGTAAGGAACAAGCCTCAGCGCATAGTTAGTGAGAGCAAGAAGAGAAGTTTTGAGGACAAAGAACAGCGGACTGAGGCAGGGAAGCGACACCTGTCAAGTTGACAAGTAATGCGAAAGGGAGTTCAGCCTTGTTGGTAATGCGATGCAAGGTTGTAAGTAGTTTAGGTAGGATATTGAGATGGAGGGGCCCGAGGCTAAGGAACGGGTAGCTGGAGGCCCATGAGCTTTGACCAATCAGTAGATGAGACGTCACAAGTGATGGTATCACGTGCACCCTAATGAACAACAGCCTAAATCTCACTTATACAGTACCAAACCTTCAACAACGCAACTCCTTGTCAGCAAACATGTCTCACTAGATGATATCCCTGCGAGCTTTAACATATGAGGCTTTTCAACCAGCGCCTCAATCAGACCGTCGGGTCGGAAAGGCCAACCAAAAGCGGGCATGTCCTGCGGACGCAGACATAATATGTCGGTATCCATTGCCTAAAGCAAGCCGCATTTCTTTGTTCTCCAACGCCAACAAACACACACTTTTGTTTCGTCAAAGATATCTGCCAGCGCCAAATGGTTCACTCCTTTGTGACGAAAAACTCTGAAGTCAGAGTATGTTGGGACAAGTGTGCATCAGTCATGTCATCCTTTCTTTAGGAGAAAACGCCATCTCATTCTGATTTAATAAAGTGGTCATCAGCTTCAGGGGTTATGGCTAATTCTAATACATCATACCTTCCTTTTACTCTCTGTCTCTGTGTCCCATATACTCTTGACTTTTCATCGTGCTCCATTGCTCCATTCTTGATAACCTACTTATAACTCGACCCGTATCTACTCTCACCTTATAGCCAACCATGACGATGGCCACGGCTGAAGCGCGGCCTCGTCCAGCTATAGAACCCATACGAACTACTGGACCTGATCTAAATGTTCGTTCCTTGCGATCACGCATCATCCAAAAGAGCCCTTCATGGACCCCCTCGCCCCTGTCACCCCGCAGCCTCCCTCTCCCACGGCTTCGAGTTTCGAGAGATGAGGATAAGGAGCAAGATGATGAGATGGATGTTGATCAGTCAGAGCATCCAAAGCGTGGTCCCCTCAAGCAAGAAGCAAGTCTTCGCAATGTTTCTTTGAGACCTGTCGCAGAACCTGCCCCGGAAAGCCCCAGTACCTTTCCGTCTCGACGTTCCCCTCTATCAGCACCTCTGTTTGCACCTCAAGTTTTCCGAAGACCAACTCTTGCCGAAGAGACAAGAAGTATGCTACTTCGTGAGTCGGATTCTGAGCCACGTCGGGACTCCCTTTCTTTGGATTATGAACGTCGCCAGTCTGCGCCTGGTCCCCTCCATACCAGAGCCATGCAAATCGCCCGACAAAGAGATCACCTTCATCGTCGAAGACTCGCAAGTTCATATAGACCTCGTGAGCCAGAAATTCTGGTTCAACCTGTTGAGCTTCGTCGCTTCCCCATGTTGACCTCGAGTGATGCAGAACCGCCGTCTCCTTATCCTGAGAATGGGCGTCTGACTACTCGTGTGGTGGTACATTCCCCAGGCAAGAAGTCACTTGTCCTTACCAGAACTTTTGACTTGGATGAATTGAGAGCTACCCTTCCGCCGATCAGCCTTGTCGAACAGACAGATCGACGCGCATCAGTTGTGACTCTTCAACCTCCCCTTAGCACCTCTCGATCATCTTCACCCGGATACTCACGCAGCAGACGGAACTCTTATGGTGCCCTTCAGAGAACACATAACAGCCGGTCTCCATCTGTTGAGAGAAGAGGTTCACGCCAAAACATGCCTCCTGTTGCTATTCGTAAGTCAACAAGCCATGCATAGATTAGCCCTCCGAGAGCATAACGTCACAACTCCTACAAGAACATCTCACTAACCCGTACCAGGACTTAACTATGCTCGAAGATACCTTCCCGTGCTGGCTGCGATCATTCTTTCGGAACTTGTCCAGCCTCGTGACACCGTCGAAGTTCCGGTCCCGCATCCCCGTGCCTGGGAGGATACCGTCGCACACGTCTACACCGGACGAAACGCACTCACAGAGCCTATCAGACAAAATATCTTGTATCTTGGCGGTTCGGTTTGAGGTTGTAAATATTTTAACAGAAGGATTGGTCTGTAAAATTGCAAATCAATACAGAAAATTTTGCCTTATGGAGGATTGGGTTGAGAGAAGGGGGTTCTTAATATTTTTAATTCTTGGATAGCTAGCGATGTAAAACGGCCTGTCTATTCTCAACTTTCATCTTCCAGTGTTCAAACAGCTGTACTTGCCATGACCGGGCTTTACTACATACATTAATCAATAAGTTGCATACTTGATCCTGATTGCGGTAATGGAAATGATACGCTCACGAAGTCGAGCGAGATCATCCACCCAAGGTCTTCCAAATGCCCACGAGACATAAGGCCATAAGCGTTCCCGTTGCGTTATCGTCGTGTCGAACTATCACGGCCTAATCAAATTATTTGTTTTTCTCAAGTCGACTGACGGAATGTGAAGATTCACAGGGGCCTTTGAGTGGAAAGTTCACGCACGAGAGAAGGTTGTGCAATGTCCGCAGTGATTCTAGCCTCGAGAGAAGGAGTTGTAGTAGTAGAAAGAGCATTGACAACGGTTCTAAATAGGCCTAAAGTATTTTCATTTCATGGGTCTTAACCAACAACCTGGATGTTTACCGTCATGATCAAGGATCTATAGGAAGCTTAATCGTAAGTACCAGGTGCAGCAGACCTAGGTCAAGGATCTGATGAAATACAACAAAGGCTATCATCTCTCGTGCTTTTAGTAGTCGATCTTCTTGCTGCTCCGCGCTATAGACTCTTGTTGCATGCAAAAACTTCATACAAGGGTGCATTTCTAGATGAATTCATTACAAACGTCGAAGTTGTAGAAACGGCAGCAGCTATGTCATATACTCAAAAGGAAGAGCATATCGCTTATGAATCGATTATCTTATTTCCGTTAGGTACTTCGACTTATCCAGTTGCTTTTGTGCCACGGTTTCGATCTGCGTGTATCACAGGATACAGCGCTCATAAAACTACTGCTGTTCCGCAAGTACTCACCTTAGAAAATGAGTCCTAACAAGAGCAGCACTTCAGACAGCTTCGAATCCGGTAGCTCGGAAATATAAGCAGTCTCTCAATGTCGTATGCTTCTGATCTGTGGTTGTTGACACTCTCTGGTTATGGGGAGAGGTATCCTGGAATACTATTCTGATACGAGACCAACTTATAGCTAAAAGGTTTCAATTTGAAAATTCTACACGCTCAAGACTATGCTAAAAGAGATGTCGTTGTGTAGGCCGTACCCTTTCAGACCGGAACTGAGGATATTGATGAATCAATATCTGCCCGTTGATTGGATACAGACTTTTGAGTTGGTGTTTATACACACATACACTTATATCCTATAAAGGCTCGAGTTATTGTTCAGACTTTCATGAACCTCTATAGAGAAGGGCGAAGTCATTTACAGATATTACCATTCAGAACGTGACCCTCATACAGTGTTCCCCAAGCTGCCACTAAGACATGAATGAGTCTTCCATCATGTTATCTTAGGCTTTGTTTCCAAAGTCACGGCAATGCTTGACCATTTGTTTACAAAGAAGGACCCCAGTATGACATAATTCGAGATAACGTTCGATGCACCAACGTCTCATTACTCTTATTAGATCTGACCTCGGTTTATGGATATAACAGTCTTGGCACGACGCTCGGAAGACGTACCTTATTTAGAGGACGTCATTGATCTCTAAAATGCTCGATGCAAGTAAGTCCGATTGACATGTGCTAGCCTGGGCTATGCATGGGTCATATCACAAGATGTGTCCACAAGATCACGGACAAAAGATCAAGGCGTTGACATCTCAGGCTAGCATTAAGATGGTGGTTGAGGGCACAAGCCAGTGCCTATCATGGTCCACTCCCCCACAAGTCTTCACGATGTGTTGCCGACACGAACACTCCGATATTCCAACTTCGGTTGGTGTGGTAGGTGGAGAAAGATGGCGCGATGCAAGCATGGCCTGCAGCATGCACGCTTGGACGTCTGTGTATGCTACGGACACACCTGCAGTACGGCCCATTAGTTCGACAGGGTACTCGAAGCACTAAAAACTATCGCGTGTATTTCGGGCAAGGTTCTTCAGGTAGCGCAGTAGCGCAGTCAAAATTGTTGAACAGTCGATTCTGAGACAACAACCTGCATAGCTGAGAGATCAAAGCAAATGATTGCACCATTACGCCAGATATTTCTGTGCCGTAGACCTGCTCAACTTGGGCAATTGTATGTCTGTTTTCCGGGTTGATAAGCCAAAAAGCAGTGAAACAAGATAGTTTCCCAAGTTAAGCGAAACATAAAGTTCTGTAGAAATGGACCGGCCCGGCGGCTATTGCGGCTTTGTCCCAAGTTGAAGCGGAGCTCCGATAGTGGGCGACGACCGACCGATGCTAAGCCGTCGTCGCACTTTTCCGACGCATTGCTGTGAAAACACGATGTATCTGCGGGCGCGAGTAATTTGCTGTACATAGTACGTAGTTTGGAAGACTCATACTGCAGACCATGGATGATTAATCTACTATTAGTAGACAATTCTAGCAAGACCAATACGCATTCGCATCGATCGATCAAGTCCACTAAGACGGTGACAGGTAGAAGCACAGCACGGCATAGCGCAGCATAGTTATGGTTGGCTGACTTTGCAGTAATATGTTGCTGCTTCTTGTCTTTTTCGCTAGTACAAATTGAACCCGCTGCAGATGGCGAAGGGTCTCTGTGCGACATTTCCTCCGGGAGGGCACGGAATCTGCATCAATTACTTGGCTTTTGCTTTGGTGTGCCTGAGAAAACGTCAGGGTTCCCCCCATCATGAGATGGACATGCATGGTTCACGGTAGACATTTGGCGATGCGACGCCTCCGGCCGATAGCGCGCTGCAGCTGAGCATATGGGGGGATAGAGGTCTATGAATACAAGCATAGGTGACATTAGTGGACGCAGCCTGTATCATGTAGGTGGATGTACAGTAGACGTACGTAACATGCATTACAAGACTGTCTACCGGCGATGAGCGAACGGACTTGTCGATCTTAGAGGTGCATTTGACAGTCGATAATCGTCGGACGCCATCTTGGCCGGGGTCTGCCCTTCCCGTTATTGCGCCATCACTGACGATGAGGGGATATCCGTTGAACTAGAGATGGAGAATAATGGAGAAAGACGGACGGGAGAGAATAAAGGATCCAAAGGTATCCTAGGCAGGTACCTATCGTGCTGGATAGCGAGCGACTTACCTGAAATGATCAAGATAATACGTCGCTCCTGCTCAAGATGTCTTGAATGTTTTCGTAAGGCAGGTACGGCCGGGAGGTAGATACGTTTACCTGGGTCGTTGTTACCTTATCTAGATCCCGCTCGGGACAGCAAGCTACCTTACCTACAAGATCTCGAGTTGCCTCATCAGGTACAGTGATTTATCCAGGATGAAAGCTTTGACCATTGCTTCTTCATAAAGCACCAACCTCAATCGGGCATCTTGCCTTGTAATTTCCTGCCTCTGCATATCCTCTAGCCATATGCTTGGTTTGCCTATTCAGGCGAAGGACTCTAAGCTGTTATCGATTCAGCTGAGAAGGTTAGGCCACGAGCCAACACTCACATCGTTTGAAGTGATTAGCATTTGGATGTCTCCGATTGGAAGAGGTTTCTCCTTGGCGACGCTCATACGATTTCAAAACCATCACCAACGGCCAGTACAACTTTTGATAACCGTTGCAATTACTTATGAAACAAATCTACCTCAACCCTGTCAACAGTCTTTGACATTCGACTGACCTGTGCCACCCTTGTTATTACCGATTGAAGTCCGAGCTTCGGACCCACGGCGATACCTTGTCGAAAGAGGGGAAATGGGGCACTTGCAAGGGTTTGCAACTCATCATCTTGTCGCAATACAGCAGGGTACAGCGGCGTCTCGCCGAACCAGATCGGGGTGCTGCACACGCAAATATCGATTACCCAGTGACTTTGCCGATATGTGGCTATCCGTCCCATCCCGTGGGGCTATGGGCGTTGCGAGTGTTACAGTGTTCTGATGAGAGAAGAGGAATCTCTGGAGTAAACCTCCGGCGTAGACAAGATTGGTCCTGCTGGCTCAGGATCTGCAAAAGAGTATTCTCCGAAGATTAATAACCAGGGACCTGCGTCTAAAATGATGCATAGAAGAAGAAGAGACAAGATTGTGGGGATACTTACAACATTTAACCAAGGTTTGACACAAACAAGATCGGTCCTTTGTTGTCTGCAATGGATCTTGGAATCAATTCGTCGTCAGAGGATTCTCGCTTTGGATATCTAGATCCGTTCTTCTTTCTGTGATCGCCAAGTCGAAGATGTTTATCTTTGCACGTCTGGTTATGCTCTGCGAGATCATACAGTAACTCGTCTCAGCAATGGGGCCACAAGAAAAGGCCAGCGCTTGTCAATGTACCTATCTACAGTACCTCATCATCAGCGGGCCATTTCGCTTCGCAAATTGACGCGGTCCAATAACGGCCATATGCCGGTAGTACACAGAAATAGCAGAGCCCCAAAGTCCCGCAAAATTCACCAACACAATGCAAGGTAGTGAGCATTACAACAATATTCACCATCATATGCTCGGTTTGGAGCAGTTCTAATTAACCATGCACAACAGGTTACAATACGATGCAACGTAAGCGCTGCCCGCCAGCTCCACTCTCTTTCCAGGTGCTTCTCTGTGCGTGTACAGAAACAACAATCAAGCAGGTCGCGATGCTGACCAGACAGTAACCAGTCGCATCAAAGAATCTAGGGTCCATACCCTGGCTCACACCCCCAGACTCAGCTAACCTTAGGATTATCTAGGTACAGTACCTTGCGTCGTCTGTCTCACATCATGATATCTAACTCGAGTGGATAGCAGAAAAAAACCCGCACAGGAGAGGCTATATCCTATCAAACCAGATCAAGTTGTAGACGATCGCTGTCCACAAATGCTTAGCTTGGCTAGCAACCCTGGTTTTCTTCTTGGCGTTTATCCAGCACTTGTCCTCCAGTCAAACTCACCGGACCCCTCCCCCTTCAAGCGAGCTCATTACGTTATTCTTCTGCCTTGTTCCATCCGATTGCTCATCTGATGTTGATTCGTGGTCACCGATATCAAATCATCTTGCTAACACACGACTCATCTTGTTTCTATCGAATGCATATCAGAAACTGCTTTCAAAAATTGTCACCGTGAACGATGTCTTGGTTCGGCCGACAAGGAGGGGAAGCGGAGGGCAAAATGTGACCACTGCGGGGTTCTTGCAGGGCTTGTCTTGTCCAACGAAACTCCCTTGTCTTGCGGGCTGTCTCTGCAA
Source organism: Fusarium aywerte (assembly GCA_013186375.1). Classification (NCBI taxonomy): domain Eukaryota; kingdom Fungi; phylum Ascomycota; class Sordariomycetes; order Hypocreales; family Nectriaceae; genus Fusarium; species Fusarium aywerte. The sequence continues at coordinate 13,169 of JABCQV010000219.1, forward strand.
CTCATATCGAATTGAGTCCCGCTGGAGATGCAACGGTGATCAGGGAACACAGGCCTGACAACGACACGAAAGTGGCACCCAAGTAGCCTCAATACCACGTATTACGACTCGTGTTGTCTGGTTCTGAGTTGCATTGCCTAACAGGGCAGGACCCTGGATATTCGATACCTCATCTGTGCACCAACACTGCCAGAGGCAGTAATTAGTTTCTTTTTGACTTTGTGGTTATCACCTGCCTGATCGACCGTCTGGTACTCACGCAACAAGGCAGTACCGGTACATTATCATGGGACGAGACAGGATTTGCTTGGGCCTGACAGGCTCGAGAAAATCAAGGCCGCATCAGAGCCAGACCTGCAAAGCATCTGATCTGAGCTGTCGTACCACGAAACTAATATTTGTGGGGTTATGCTGTGGATCTGTACTGTATTGCTAACTCATTACCCATCCTTTAGTCTTTTTTAGGTATAGTAGTCATCACTAACCTTCACGCTAAGTTAGTGTCAACGACCACCATCTTGATCATGTACCTATTCTCGTGAACTAACGGGTTGTTGTTCTTCAATGTGGGTTTCTGGGCAATGGTGCAGGATCTGCACCATTATGTCCGCGTAGTACACACTTAAATCAAATCAGATAGATCAAGGAAACAAGTCATTGTCAGTTAGGAGTTTTGACAACTCCGGATGTTTGTATTATCACTATCACATGCCTCAAAACTTTGTATACCCTTTGTGAACCTCACACACGTAGAAATGCCCCATCCGTAATTCCCATATAATCCCAACTTGTTACAAAACGAGAAATGATGAACTCAGCTCGGGCTTCGTCAGCAAGTAAAGCTAGTATCATGATAGCCTCGACTGCCTTTTGCCCACCAAAGTTATTTGGTCCAGCAAAGCTCGCTGTTCAGGTTACCACATGTCTTTCATCTGCCCCGGAAATATCTCAATCCAAGCAGGTGACATTCTGAACCTCATCAGCGGCCGTCGACTGGAAAAGCGTCTCCATCGTTCCTCTCAAAAATAAGCAAGAACTTTTCCATCCGTGTCCCCAATCCGTCCTTTTTTTGGTGGTGGCTGTGATGTGGTGTAAAAGAAGTAGTGAAAGAGTAAGCGGGAAGACTTTCGTGTTTCTCATGACCTCATTGGTCTTGGATAATTAACCTCCCGTGTGAAAATGAAAACGTTACTCATGGCCTCATCAAAATCATTTCGTTGCCAGATCAAATTGCCCAACACTGTCCACTGATCGAATTTTCGTTCGCATACAGCTTGGCGTCGTTTGGCATTGTTGCCATTGGCGTATGCACCCGTATTGGCACATACGATGTGCTCGAGTCGTAGGCGGCGTAATCGCTCTTCTCCCATGAGCCTTGTTGTGTTTGCTGTTGTCGTCCTTTCTGGCGAGCATTGTACCGAATGAGCGAGCCCTTTCCAGGAGGAGTCTTCAAAACAATCGAAGGCTGAGGAGCCGGAGCCAATCGCTGCTCATCGTTGGCATCACCGTCAGCTCGGCTGCCCCATGATGTCTATAGCAATTTATTAGTAACATGTTGACGGATGCACAACCAATAGGAACATACCATATTCAAGGTGATCAGGGCATAGAGCTTGATCAAACCGTGGAAATATCCGAATACAACCGAAACGGGCAGGAAAATGACATCGCTAGGGTTTCGAATAAACAAACCCATCAGCTTGACCACCTTGGTGAAGGCAAACATAAAGACAAATTGAGACCAAAAAGCGTATCGACGGTTCTGGATATCCCAGTCTGCGGTTCCCCACCAGCACGAAGCGAGAAGAAGTGGATCAACGAGAAAAGCCAGCGAAGTGAAAGTCGCAAAATGAAGAGCGTATGTGCACCACAATTGTTGCCTGTTTTTGTTAGACGTTTTACTTGGATCCTAGAGAACGGATTTACTCACTTCCAGATAAAACGCTCAGTAACCAAGCTGGTCCAGTTGCTTCGCCAGTTGCTTCGAGCCCAACGAGAACATTGGTACAAAAACTTGGTACTATTCTCCAATGTTGTCTCGATTTCGCACTCCTTTTCATACTGAATCCAGGTCTTCCATTGGTGGCTCACCAGCCAACGAGTGACAAAGTTGTCGTCGTCAGCGTTCAAAATCCACTTTCTCCACTTCTCGTTCTTGAAGCCGTGGAGAAAATCGTGACTAGAGAGAATTTCAGAGCGGTATGCGCCGGTGCGACCAGACATGCAGGAAGTACCGCCGTCGATGTTGTGTGTAGCCGAGATTTCAAAGTTGCGACGCTCAATGTAGGCAGCGCCCAACCAGTTCCAAGCTTTGGTCGACCAGGAACCGTCATGCTCTCGTCGAACCCGCTGGCAAGTTCCTACACCACCAATTTGAGGATCTTCGAATGGGGCCAGAATCCACGGCATAAGAGTTGAGGGCCAGGTCACATCGTCGTCCGCCATGATGGTGATAGGCGTCTCGACCTTGGGAAGGGCCTCGCACACTTGAAGGCGCTTGTTTGCGATGGGAGTGTCCAGGACGCGGACTTTGGGGAATACAAGGGAGTCGGCCAACTTTTGAAGCTCCTTTCGCTTATCATGCGTAGTGACCAGGATCAGCTCGGCCGGCTCACAAGCCAGAATACTCTCCAATGAAGGGCGAAGCTCCTCAAAGGCGTTGTGGATAGTGGGGATAACAACAGTGACGTCCTTGCTAGTAAAAGTCGGTTTGCTGGGAATGGGCTTTGACTTGTATGTCCAATGGCTGACGCAGTGGACTAGAAGACGGAGATAGCGATGAATCCTAAGATATCGTTAGACTTGGCTGTCAATGAAGCACTAGCAGCCTGAAATGATAGGTTGATGGACTTCAGGAAAGCCTTGTTACCAGAAAACTGTTAACAAGGTACTTAAGAATGACTTACCAGAGACCCAAGAAAAGGTACAGCCAGAAGGTGCTCGAATACCAAAAGTTGAAAGAGGGCATCGAGAGAGATAATGGCCCAGCAAAGCCAAGTTGGCTGCGCCCAACATTTTGATGGTCTGATTCAGACATACTGAAGCTGTGAGAGTGTTGAAATCCGGCAAAATTGACGTGTAAACAGCAGGTGTTGTTGTAATCTCAAGATGGGGAGGAGTTTTCGTGATATATAACGGCTATTGACGGATACTAAACAGCGAAAGTATATATCCGAAAGAACGAGGGCGAGAAGGTGTTTATAAATGATTTCGGGGTAACAAGATTTTGGGTCTCGTAGTCTGGAATTGACAGTGGTTGACCGTCCAAGGTGATTGAGGTGAGGTGGAAGTGAATCAGAGACGCTGGAAGTACCAAAGCAAAAACACTATGCACCAGAGACACAGTCGCACCTTCGCAAGATTCAAGGTAGCGGACGTATAATATACAATGACGGGAAAGGGAACTATTCAGAGATGGCCATGACAAGAGGAATTGGCCGATGAAAGAAGAGCGAGGAGGAGGAAAAGAGGTAGCGGCGATGATAACAGCCTGGGGTGAAGATGGGGAACGGGTCTACGATATATACCTATGCCAAACCCCGTCTCCAAGACGGACCATGCATGAACATGGAGTAGAGAGGGTCCTTGATGAGGCTGTGGGCCATCGTAGTGTGTACCTAGTTGTGGTGGCACTGGTAGGGCGGCAACTACGTACTATGTAGAGACAAGCGCGCAAGTCTGTCGAGATTTGATCTTGGTCTGGACAACGGAGGACGAGACGGCAGGGGTGTATTGGGTCCTGCACTCACTGCATTAGGACCGGTGGAGCGAGGGGTTGGATGATTTGGAGGGTTGGAGGGCCCATGTATGGCGGCGGCGGCGGCTCGACTTGGGGGGATAAGAGGGCACAACGCTGTAACTAATTAGTAGCGCAGATGGGATTGGTGGAGGGGGTGTACTAAGATTACAGCACAGCAAGAGACTGGCGCGCGTTATTTGAGAGGCGTTGTTGCTGAGAGCCAGTTCATTTGAGTCCCGTTTCCGTTGGACGCCGACCCCGGCCGCGTTACTACCGAGACCGGTGCAAGTCTGATTTTCTCTTTTCTCGTTGTTCATCAACTGTTGCTACTGCAAGCTGTCGAGAAATACTGGAGCGAATGAGCAAGCGGGGAGAACAGCGACTGCGTATGGTGCGGTGCAGAACAGGGCATGGGGGCGCAGACTCACAAGCGTGGAGTCTTCTTTAGCACCTCCAACTAGGTACCTCAGGTGTCTTGGCCTGAAAACTCCAGCATACCCGTTCATTTCTTCAGGACTCTATCACCATGGCGCCGATTCTAGGCTGGCGCATGATGGTCACGTCTCGTGCCCAGTGACAGCCCATGTCAGTGCTCTGATAGCCCTTGGCCAGTGCTGCTCGGCCCGCGGCGCACATCATGGTCCTTGTCGTTGTCGTTTCGTTGTTTTGCCTCCGGGGTCTAAGTTAAGTAACAGGGTTCACACAAAACCTCGATGGCGTCGATGACTAGGCGGGAGAAAAGACATGGGACCTTGCTCGTGTGGATCCCATTACCTTGTACTGGCGCGAGCGAGTAGAGTCCAAAGCCAAGCCAAGACAAAACGAGACAACCATTCAGCACAGCATAGCATAGCATTGCATCGCATTGCATTGGTTGGTGAGGATTTGGTGGAGAGTGGATTAACAGCTGGTAGAGGCTTGAAAACTTCGAACTAGGGACCTGGACGGTTGTCGAAGATGCTGTATGTAGGGACTAATCAAGGTGCAGCATAGTCCAGATATACAGTACATCTATTAGCCGCTCATCTTGTTGACGAGACAAGCATGCTCATCGTATCAGAGTCAAGAGACGGTGTTTTGCGTCTTGCGTCTTGCGTCTTGCATTTGAAGTTCAAGGTGAACCCTGTAGAATGCAGTAGACGAATAAATAAAGTATTGTTGTTGTTTCTGTTTCTGCAGACGCAAGAGACTGGATACAGTCCCGTATGTATGTATGTCTTTCGAGATTGCATGTCGCCAGATGAGGAGAAGTTCACGAATCCATTGTCCAACCAGAAGCTTCGAATGGCAAAGACAATTGGCGAGTAAAGCTATTCGGTAGGTATCAGATATCCTGGGACACGCAATGTTAACATCCTGGGATGCAGGAACTGGGGCCCGATGCGCGTCGACACTGGTCCAAGAATGGAATTGTAAGTGTGCAATGTACCTTATGGAGAAGATGCAGCATGTAGACGGGATGGAGGAAACAAGGTGGCTGCAGCAGCGATACGCAATTGATTCCTTCCGCATGAGACAAAACTTCAGTTGATGTACCGCACTTACCAAAATCCTGTAACTACCTCCTTTGGCCTTCTAGGTTGGCTCCTGCCAGTTGAAGACGAGGGGGGATCAGATGGTTGGACCAGAGGAAAAATGGTAGGTGCAGATAACCTCAAATCCGAGGTCCCTGCCTCGTTAATGCTAGCTTAGCTGTCGACGCAAGAGTGGGGAAACCACTACTATCCCTGGTACTTACCTGTACATACTCACGCCAATCTGGAGCAGGTTGACGTTTCGTGGCTTCATCAATTTAGCTGTAAACTACTAGTAATCTTTCCTAATAACACTAAAACCAAACATGTCACCCTATTCCCTTGTTAGAATCACTGTTGCAATCCGACAAGCACGAACATCCGCTTTATTACGAATCCGTCTCGCTTCACCTCATTAACACGAACCTCCACATCGACCACCGGATCATGGAAATCTTTCTCCGAAGTAACAAAGCAATTTAGGTTGCTGAATTTCCCGTGCCTTATCCGCGCAGGACGAGACAAGACATTTATAGCATAGCACAGCAGAAAAGTCCAGTACAGTCTGGTACTTAGATAAGTGGCCAGAGAAAATGCACCATCACATCATGCCGCATTGTTTCGCCTTGTCAAGATGTACTGTAGACATTGGGGATTGCTCCGCCCATAGACAGCTGCCGCGTTGCCTTGCTTGCCTCCAATGATACTCACTCGCATTTACAGGAACAGCAGCCGATTATACTCGGTGGGCGACCGGCCTAGGGAAGGTAACCAGCGGGCGGGCACTGCAAACCGCAGATCGTCCAACACGGCAACTAAACAGAAACAGGCCAGGGTTGCAATATTGCGGATCCTCTTCGGCTTCGGCTGGTTGATGAGATTCGCATAATATTGAAAGACTCCGGAGAAGAACATGCAGCATCTCCGCCAGCCCTGGTTTCTTCCAGTCACGGATGGTTGTGTTACCAGCCTCAGAGCATACGTGCATTGTTCAACGCACGAAAACTGATGATCCGTGGCTAGTAGCCCTCAGGTCCTACAATATCTGCTAGTAAGATCTTCAACCGGATGGAATATGACAGATATCGCTGTATGGATGGCCTTCAACAATATGCGGCATCGCAACATTCGCCAACGCGCAACTTTGCTTTGTTTCTCCTCGCTCCCCCGGAGTGGAAGCACAGGCCGCTCTTGGCTATTCTTGTCAATCCCTGTCCGTTAACTTCCTAAATTTCGGATCTCAGATTGGACCCCTCATATGAAGAGTTGTCTTATGCGGCTGGTTCTCGCTGGAGTCTCTGTACCTTGTTGATTATATGGATATTCAGTACAGAGAAGTCTTGAGCGATCGCAGATGGCAACTAATGCCGTTGAGTCACACCATACCTGGGTTTGCCATGGTACATGATGCTCAACCTCAAACCCACATGGCCTGTTGTTGGTTTTTCCTCGAGACAGGCACCGCAAGGGTCTTTCGTGTAGTCTCATGTAGGATAGCCAAGACGGGGCCACAATCTTTAGGGCCAAATGAATATCATCGGCCCCGGCCAGAAGAGGGAACTTCGGACATGAAGCCGGCTGCTCAAACTCCATGCAAAAATAGCTCAGCTACAGTGAAGGTACGTACTCGTCAAATCGACATGTCTAGCGGCATGTCAGTCACTGTCTGCTCCAATTGGTGCAGCGATATAAAATCTCACAAATTCCTAGTGCTTTCTTTTATGATCGATGATGAGCCGCAAAATGACCCATCCATCCTTTCACGTCTGACGTGAAGAGCTACTGGTTGTTCTCTCATCTGCATTGCCTGTCCTCGCGAAACCATCTCCACCGTCAGCGGATTGGCACCGTAACAGTTGCTGAGTCGACACTGATGAAGCTCGCCAGCTCCCGAGCCCTTGCCGGATACGATCTAGGCTCACAGAAGCTGGCGCGTGCGCTACAGCACGGTGGATATTCTTCACACATCTGCCCTGTTAGGATGCTTCAATCACCACCTAGTTATCAGCCAGCATCTGTTGGTCCAAGGCCGACTCAGGTTCAACGCGGCGCAACGCAGCTCGACACTTTCGGCAACAGTTATCGTCCTGCAGACTACTGCAGAGCATCGGCCATAAATGTTTCTGGTTGGCTGAGTCGGTCTCGAATTTGACTTGGCTATCTCTCAGCAACTCACCATATCCAACATGAGCCCGTTACTTTGGCCACTGCGTCGAGACATTGCTGTCACGCAGTCTGCAGCTCTTTACAGAACGGTACTTCTCGTGGTATGTAAGAGCGCTGCCTTGATACTCAAGCTCGAATAATATTCAAAACTCGGACTACCTACCACGGCCTGTAACATAGCAGGTAGCATACTGTAGGTGGTATTATTTGATCAATCCAGTTTGGATCACTGTGGGTCAGTCCTTTTGTTTATTTTCAAGACAAGACAGGCCAGGGCCTTCGGAGGGAGTCTGCCCATCAAGACCAGAGTGGGATCTCCACTGCACCCTGATCCTGATGCCGCTCGTTTACTGCTCAAACCTCTCACACTTGCTCTCGATTTGCCGCTATGGAGCCACGGGCATATTCATGAGCACACATGCTCGAGGTAATTTTTCTCTTACGCAGATCTTGAGTAACATTGCCACCATGCAAATGAAGGCAGAAAACTACTGCAGACTTTGTTGGTCCAGGACATTGAAGTAGTTTCAGTAATAGAGATGATATTCATAATGCGTTGTGATATCACTGCAATGTTGAAAGCCAGCAAGGCCGATCCTGATGCTGTTGTTTTCTTAGTGCTTTAAACGGGAAGGAAATTTGTGGAGGGGCCAGGATAACCCTAGTTTCGCTTGGAAGCCAAGGGGATCGTCTTGACAGGGGACAGGCGAGTTGAAGCACAGAGCATCTGCTAAACCGACGTCGGCAGACTCTGCAATCTCGAAATTCGTCAAATCAGAGAGATCTTTATCCTTGTCCTTTTTCCTGTGAGAGACTCAGTGCCAAAGATCCTTCCATATACGGATACTATGCAGTGTTTTAGTTGCATTCTAATCGATATCAGCAAGCACTTTGACCTATTCTTGTGGCAAAGATGATAGATACTGTTCTTTAAGGAGAATATTAAAAATCTACGAGAATAAACGCGTATTGCTGCGTTATCCTGTTTGAGCCTATACCCTGGTTACGGTTAAGTATCCATGTCATGATGAACGAGATAGGGCAACAACGATATTGACAGTTTGATGTCATGCTTCCTGCATCATTTGAAGGTGGGGGGTTACAGCTACATTTGTGCGTCAGGATGAAAAGTCCACTCGTCTTGAATATAGCCTGATCCAGTAAGCATTAATGGGCAATACGTAAAGGACCTCAGAAACAGGTTTTCGAGACGCATCCATGATCGAGCTGGATTTTTCTCTCACATAGATTCAGACTTACGTTTAAAGTAGAGCTCTTGTACTTTCAACGCTACTTTGTACTGACAAGTGTTTAGCTATACCGGTATTCTGCTATGCGAACGGTGAACTAGAAAGCATTCGTATAACACCTTCAGTGCTGTCCTGTATGAGATACGAAACTGCCAGAAGCTTGAGCCATTATAGCATAAAGACTTGGGGGTTGTTTATTATGCAGGTATAGCCCAGCTACTCTAAAATTTGAGTGTTTGTTTGACTATCAGCCCTACGAAGGTTTCTCATATGAATTCTTCCAGCATACATCTCTACATTCACTTGGGCTATAGCCACTCATTTTTTAAACGTTCTTTCGAATCGCTAAAGGTCATGGCGGGGCATTGGCATGCCTCGGGGAAGCACCAGGTGCTGCCGGAGCTGCTATCGGAATAAGCATGCAGCATAGGAGCTTTCATCGTGGGCTTTAAACACTGTCAATTATGATAGGCTGGTATTTACGGTACCTGCACTAAACATTCTCCTCCCCTGCATCGTCGTATGGGGCCATGCTCTGGTTGTAAGGGGATAGAGGCTAAACTGCATAGTGAGGCTGTTGATGTCTATCTTTCGCTGGCAGCGGCGAATTCAGCATGGGACCTTTGCCGACTTAACGCAAACATGAGTAGACTCACAGATACTGCTGCATCGGGCTTATCTCGTGTCATTATCATTATAACAGCAGGGCCCGGGTTGTTTTGGTTCCCATCATGTCGCATAACAGCGTCTAGTCAACGTGTGACACTCCGAGCTCTAACAATAACCACTTCGAACAAAGCTGTCAAAATATGTCCGGTAGACTAAGAATCCACGAAAGATTGATATATTCCAATAATTATGCCCTGCTAATAGTGTCTGTGCAGACTTGTGGATGTCTGTCTCACACCGCAACTTTGAAGGTTACCCTATAGACGAGATAATGGGTATTCACGTGCCGGAGTAAGAATCCGAATATCAAGTAATCGCGGTCAAGAAGCTCATAATCTGGTTATAACGCGCCTAGAAGGTTTTGATATAGATTTAGAATGATTCGAATAGGTAAATGTTTGTCGTGAGCCCACCAATTTGATACCACAGGATCTTGCTGAACATTGCCAGGGTTACCGGAAGTTTTTGAGAACCTGGTGATGCCGATAAAGCAGATGAGAACATACAAAGTGAATTATTTCTGAGACAAAGATCATCCCCAAGAAGCTACCCGGAGGATAGCTGACTGTGGCATCAATTCGTTTGGAGTACCGCAACACCAAGGTGACTGAAGCAGCCCGGGGCTACGAGCCTCAAGAGTGAAACCTCTTCTTCGATATATAGTATGGGTTCTAGTGAAAGGCTTGAAGAGGTAGGAGAGGAAAGCAACCTGGACTCAACAAGTACCCGGAGCTCTACAATAGTACCCGACAAAGTGATGAGAGCAGTCGTGACACTTGTGGCTGATCACTCGGCATTCATCCTTCTCATTTACTACTTTGAACTACAGAAAGGCTAAGAATGAGTAGAAAGTCTCTCCTAGATATAACTCTTCGATACTGACGGAACACTGGGTTCCTTAATTTTGTTGTCAGGCAGTGCCGTCTATATCTTGCGTAAGTCCAGATCAAAGAGCCTAACAGCTTGCCTGTCTTTGCCTATTGGATTTCGGTAACAAAGACACATGTTTTAGGTTTCGGTATTTGCGATTCATGTTAATATCTAAAATACTTCTCACTTGGTATGAAGATGATGAAACAACATCTGTCAAGATGCTTTTGTCTCGTATCATTTATGTATCAGAATGCAGATCATGAAACAATATGGCCAAGAGCCGATGAGACGATTGAAACGAAATCGGCATCATCTCGAGGAAGTTTGACTAAGAACCAAGACGGTTCGTGCCGTGTTTCAACATATAGCGGTAGGGTTTATATATATTACACGTTCTGTTTGAGGATGATGTTGGTGGAGGATAGCCTCGAGCGAAGCAATAGCATACCTCTCAGCAAGCGAAATCACAAGACACATACCTGTCGTTCATTCTATCCGACATGATTCAACTGAAGCAATACATCATTGTCATTTTAGGTGGCCATCAGTCCCAAAGTGCCATGACGAAACTTGGTTCGAATTCGTTTCTAGAATCCTCGGATATTGGCACTTGGAGATGCGCTCTATCCGCATACATGGATTTGATACTACCTACGCAATGATTGACACGAGATGCAAGAGATGAACAAGAGAATTTGGTAATTTGGTAATTTGGTAGGAGTGCACATATCGTGCAGTAATTGTTGATCCATAGTTAAACAAGAAGTTTGCTTTGAGCTGGTGGATACAGATGTCATCATGCCTAGCCTGGTCTGTGGGTTTGAGACATGACATGAAAGTTTGAAGGTGAGTTAACTGGCCCCCCACTCGGCATACCTTAACAGGACAAGGTGAACGGAGACGATGGAGATGGAGATTGAAGACTTGTGTGACACGTTTGAAGAGATTTGCACAGGTTTTCTGCATGTCTCAACCAACAATTGCCCATTCAGAAAGAGGCGAATTTAATTACCACGACCACTTGACGGGGATAGAGGAAGACAAGATCCGAAGGCGAAATACCTGTGCATTAACCAACGTTGGATATGCATGCATTCACTTGATTGTAGCTGAATCCAGCCTGACTACATTTCGATTCCCACCTGACTTGGGCACGAGAGAGGAGTTGCGAAGCATCAAGGCGGGGGAAAGAGGAGAAGAGGGGCAAAGAGAACGCTATGGACAGCGTGGCGCAAGTTTAAGAGCTGCTAGTGAAGGACCCTTTTGGGGAAGAATTATGGCTTGAGACAAATGATGGAGCGATGGGGTAGAATGTAGGTACAGAGTAATGCATCGTGTGTTCCAAGATTTGGTGTTGAGTCAGAGTTATAGATCGCGTGACCATAACTACTAAAAATTAAATGGAATTTTGCAAGGGTTCTGGCCTTTGATGCCCTGCATAATGTAAGTCTGGGGAGAGAGATCACCAGGAGAAGACGGTTTGATGGCGTCCCTGTACCTGATGACGATGTGCTTGGTGGCGCAGTCTGGATTCTTTCTACTCACCTAACAAAGCACGGGGACTGACTAGAGATGGAATGACCAGACGCATGGTTATGGCAAGTCAAAAGCCTCATCAAGGTACTATTAGGAGGAGTGGGAAGAAGGCTATGTTGATATACAAGGCTGAGTGCTGTCTCATCAATCTCATACCTCATAGCGCGTCTATCTGACAGAACGATCTAAGCCCTGACAACTACGTTATCCGCTTTTGTCGTCGATGATAGGTCTTTTAGGCTATGAGAGAATTATAAAAAAAAGAGGCAGTGATGGCATCAAACGCTGGACTAGAGCGAATGATCGACCACTAATGCCAAGGGGACAAGGGTGTCAAAGAGCCAGAGCAGCCAGCTTGTGGTCGAGGCCAAGATAAGGAACGCGGGACACACGGGGCAGGCAAGGTAATTAAAACAAGCGAAAGTGAGACAGACGCGCCAAATAGATTAATTGATTTGTCAATCGCGTAGTTAATTCAAAACCTTGATTCACGGACGTTGAACTGGATTCATGAGTACATGCGTATTAAGGAGGATGGATGGATATTCAGGACAATCAATATGATGTGCAGTAAGATGATGCGCTGATGTTACAGGAACCGAGATAAAAAACCCGCAAACGGTAGTAATGCTGACAATCTGGATAAAATGATGGACGATATGACGGGTACTGGGTTATAGTATCCGTATTAGATGATACTGATATCCGGGGGATCAACATGGATGAAACGGTATATGATGCAAAGAGGGCTACATCGATGTGACAGATCTGGGAATACATTATTACACAAAAGATTGAACAAGGCAAGGCTGAGGGAAATATTCGTCTGTATATACAATATTGTACTCGTCTAGCGTTTATTTTGCTTTTCCTACCATCGGAAAAGGGCCGATCAGATGGTCAAAATAGTCTCTAGTCAGAAGGGAAGACTTCAAGTCTCACCACTAGACTCAAGTACAAGTCATTCAAGTTGTGTGTGCCCAGGCTCTATCAACTTATCCATTTATCCTAGTAGATGTAAATGTGAAAAAGTAAAACGTTGGCCAAGGCTACGGAGTACTGGCGAACCAATAGATTCTTCCATCTCTGTCCTCTCGTGTTTCTTGGCTTCTGGCTTACTGTCAGAGTAGGTAATTAATCGTCAATTTTGCCTGGGCAGAAGCATCATGAATTGCAATCTACCGTACCGGTAATTACTGTATTCACCTTTGAAACAACATGGCCGAATATAATAGACATTCGCATTTGAACAAGATTTCGTCATGGAATTTTCTTTTTCTTCTTCTTTTCTTTCAGTGTCTATCTGTACACAGCTTTCTGTACTTCTTTGAGGCGCATCACCATTCTGCATCCTACTCTTCCTATTGGATCAATTGTTCCCCTCCATCGAGGCAGATACGGACTGTTGCATCTCATTTTCCAAGGATTTCTCCATCCCCGCAAACGCCCCCAAATCTCTCCGCTGTAGGCTGTACAGTAAGCTAGCAGAAGAAGAGCATCGAATACCATCTGGGACGGACTGACCTGACTGCTCATCAATTCAATCTTTCCTTTCGGCTCTCTCACCTCTTGTCTTGTCTTAGACATTGGGATCTTCCCCCGCCCGCCCGCTTGCCTCCTTCAGGGTTGTCTCCTTATCTTACCGCCTCTCTCAAGGCTCAACAAACCGTCAAGAACTACAATATCGTTACGGTTTATCACATTTTGACAGACCGACCTTCTTCGCTTGGCAGCTTCCGCGGATGGAAAGTCCTGACCAATCCCTGTTCAGGGTGACAGCCTGTGGAGGAAGAAGTGGGAAAAGGAACTCAACAGTCTGAGTGACTGGTCACTGGGAAGAGTTTACAAAGAACTTCTCCCCACCAAACCCCCACGTGCCCATGCGCTCCTTGAGGCTGAATGTGGCCTAGAACGACAAGACATTGGCTGGGATACTCGGCTTCGCTGCCACCGAAACCCAGTTTTTCTCTTACTCCTACTGTACCTACAGGTTACCGGTATCTTGTTCCATGTCTTCCGGGGCTATGTTGTGCTGAGTGATAGCGATTGTAGTACCTACAGTAGCCCAGTCCTCCTTCCGGACGCACCGCCATTCTGAACTCTCCACTCACTGCACTGGAACTAACCTCCGCCGCTTTCACCGTCGTAATCTGCCGCCTCTTACACGGCCACAGAAGAGACAGACTGAAAGACTGGACGAGAGAAATATCACCGTCTTACCCTCCCTGTTTCTTTTCCCCTCTCTTCTTTTCAATCTCAATCTTATCTTTTTGTCGTATCATTCCAAACCGGCTCGGATCGTGTCGGATCATCAGGAGCCAAAAGAAAACCTTCTTTGTGGTTCTTTGCTTGCGCTTTGCCGAATTGTCTTTTGGTATTCCTTGGCTTTTCGAGTCTGAGTTTCTCTGGGCCGACCGACTGACTGGACTCCTCCTTTATTACCCACCCACTACTCTCGGTTCTCTAGGACACCCCTGATAGCCTAGAACCAAACCTAGAACCTTTAGAGCCAGGCTTGCCCCCCCGTCGAGACGAGACGAGTCGAGTCCAGTCTTCTTCTATTGCGACATTTCCAGTTCTTGTTGTTGCTTCTGGTTTCCTGTCTTGTCTTGTTTACTCTGCTATTATATCCATACGCGCTGGTCGTTTTCTCAAAGGTTGAGCGAGCCAGTTTGTTTATCTGTTTGCTGTGTATTCTCTTTGATCCTCCTCCATCAGTCTGTACAACCTGAACAGAATTCATTCATGATGCTCTGAGATACGCTGGGCGTGCGACAGACTCCTCACCACCCGCTGCGCTGCGCCCCGTATCCGTGCAACGGCGACAAGAGACAAGAGAAGAGACAAGACAAGACGACCAACAACACAACCTCGGCGCCGACAACTAAGAAAAAAACCCCTCGTATTGAATACCTTTAACCTGCCTGTTCTTAAAAAAACATTTTTTTCTTCCAAATTCTTTTCCTGGCATCTTTGACCTTGCTTCTGCTACTTGACCTTTACTGGTTCTAAATGGCAATGGCGCAAACCAGCAGTCCATTACCGATCCACGGTTTTGGACACGGACACGTAAAGATAACAAAAGCACGAAGTCGACCAGCTGTAAAGCCCATCCTCAAGAAACTACAGTCGCATCACTCCCATTCTGAAAAAAATTCACTCGATTTGGATCGCGGTTGGGACGAACAGGGCCAATTTGGTTATTCCTCGTATAATGTTGATGGCGACGACTCGTCTTACACGGCAGGTGCCTCTGCACTGCCAACACCTGCCGGCAGAGCCCGCGATGTCAGCTTTTCTATATCGGCCACTGACCTTAGCAACGGAGGCACTCGCTCAAACAAGTATTCTCATGCTCGTTCGACAAGTGGCACTTCCCACGCTTCTGTAGCTACTTCTGCCAGTGGCGGGCGCAACGGTTCCTTTGTGCATCCTTTTCAACAAACACCACGAACCTCGACACCTCCTCTCTCCTACGCCAACTCCCTCGCCTCGCTTGACAACACCAGCGGCCCTCGCGACTATTCCCCCACAATTACCGAGAACGAAGACGACGGCGATTTGGAGCCCGCAAACCTTCAATCTTCAGCTCGTGTATATCCTCTACAGCACTCAACTCACCATCCCCGCCGCCCTTCGCTTGCAAGCCGCACCAGCTCTCTGTCTGATGTGAACCAGCCTTCGCGAATCACTGCACACGGCCGTACATCTTCTGGGATTTCTTCAAGAAAACCCCACAACATCGTTACTCGCAGCCGCTCCGACTTGCATCTTAACACAGGCTCTACGACAGCAATCGACTCTGCATCAAGTACAAGCCCACCATCTGGCTCTTGGGTTTCCCCACAGATGATTGCCGCCTCTACATCTTCCAATGCTATGTCCCCTCTTCGTAGCTCTCTCGACATGAGTGGTTTCCGTCTCCGCTCGCGCAGCGAGGTCGACACTGTTACACGCCAGGAGAACGTCCGTGAAGCTCGTCGCAAGTTTGAGGAGAAGGAGAAGGCTAAGGAGGAGAAGTACGCTCGTGAGCAGATTCGCAAGCAGGAGCGCGCAGAAAGTCGCGAAGCTCATCGCTTAAACAAAAACGGACGCAAGGGCAGTTTCGGAACGTCTCGCATGTCGTGCGATCGAGTGTCCACTAGCATTGATATTCGACCCACAATCTCCCGCAAGACCACCGGCAATGGCGTTGGCTTGGGCCTAACCGACGAGAACGAGAAGGTTGATTTCGCCGCGTCGAGCTACGACACTGCGCACCGAGCCACGACACCTGGCTCCCGAGCTGACGACGTGCACTTTCAGTCAACCCACCGAAACAACACTGCCAAGCGTAAAACCAACAGTGCCTGGACTGCTTTTGTTCTGTGGCTGAGAACGCGACTGCTCAAGCTTGGTCGACGATAGGAGAAATACACCAGCGAGACCAAGACCAAACTCAAGACCCAGCTGTCTGGCAACAAGAAGAGCTTTGTTGTCAGAACTCCTTATCAGTACTATCACCCACAGCAACAACAGGTAACGAGTCCATTCGACTCCTACTTTCCGACGCCATATACCCCCCGTCGATAGATCTACACAGATCCGGCACCCTAGTAAACACAAGTTTACCGCTAGGCTACTACTTTTTATCTCGAATAACCTGAATTTTACTTTGCGTGGCCTCTGGGAAGCAGTTTAACACCCACTTCCCGTCTGCTTACGTATACGAACACGCGCTCACGGCCTTGAAAGTAACGCGGCGATGGAAACGGTCAAACCTTGACGATCGGACCCGACCGGACAGGACAGGACAGTTATGTTTTGACATTTTACCAGGCATGGAGTTGGGGTTTACCACTTTGTTTTTGTTTTTTATCTTCACTTTCCATTTTCTTCTCTATACTGGCATGCATGGCCATGGTTGCATCAACGGGAATCAAAGCTTACGCGAGATGACACCCAAGAACTGAACTGAAAGTTCTTCTGATTTTGAGAGGATTTTGCTGCATTGTTTCTTCTTTTTTCTCGAGCTACCATTTCCTGAGTCGACCGATATGGTCTGAGGCATACGGATAGGATAGGATGGGCTTAGGCGCTTCTACTAGAACCGGGACAAAATACGAACAAAGCATGACTGGCAATTTGCCTCTCTTACGTTACTCTCTTGACAAATGAATCCGTATCGTGAAATAGCATCGCCTCACTTTGTCGTGACTCAATATGCCAAGCGAAATTGAACAAAGTACGAGGTTAAAAGTGGAATCGCCTAATACTTACTCTGTACATCAGAATCTACAGAATAACCTCGGCCAGTCATTCGTAGAGATTGAGTACCTAGGTAGGTAGCTCATCAGAACCAACAGATCAATTCGTAAAATTTGACCTCAAAGCTATGAAACCCTTCTCATCATTTACAAAGGCCAAGAACAGCCACGGCATCGTACGTGTCTATCATGGTGGCTCAGTATTGCCCCTTTGCTTTCACATGACATTGAGATGCACATGACGTTCGTTTGCAGCTGGGATCTTCACTGAAATCTCTCCTAGGCTCGGGCCAATGTGGGTCGATCAAAAGTCAATGGAAATGTCAAATGTGGGGAAGAAACCGACGCCAGGCCAGGGTCTTTTTTTGAGGTACGTATGGATCTGATCTCATGACCTCTTGAAGGTCCAAGAGCGCTAGCTAATTATTAGACTCAGACATTGATTAATTAATCTGGAGATGAGACAGAAAGGGAGGAGATTAGATAGAACGGGGTTGGAAAGGAGTTGGAATGGTAGAAGTGTCTTACTGTCGATGAAGAATTGGCTTTGTGAAACAGTAATTCATAGTCAAATATGCAACAGTGCAATTAAATGAAAGGTACTCGGTACACCATAATAAATACAAACATCATGGGCATAAACACATAAGCACAATCAAAGACATATCTCCAGCAACAAGAGTCACTGTCTACAACTTGGGTCTGGCAATATCAACTGGTGTCCACCATGGGTAGATCTTGGGCGCATTCTTGTCCATCGTCCCAGTAAAATCTGGCTTTCTCTTTTCCAAGAAACTCTTCATTCCTTCCTTGGCATCCTTACCCGTGAACAGATCCCAGAAGATCTTGCTCTCGAGAAGGTGCGCCTCCTCGGGCGACGATGCGCCCCGGTAGATCATGTCTTTCATTATACGTGCAGAAACACCGCTTACATTAGTCGCAATCTCATCGGCGATCTTAAGGGCTGTAGGTAGAACCTCGTCCGGGGCGACGATCTCGCTGAAGAGTCCGTCGAAAAGCCGGTGCGTGGCTGGGTAGACCCCGCCTGTTGTAGTGAGATGCAGCGCGCGGCTGGTTCCTATGAGGCGCGGAAGGAAGAAGCTGCTGCAAGCCTCCATGCTGAAACCACGACGACCGAATACAAAGCCAATCTGGGCGTCGCGGCTTACAACGCGGATGTTGGCGCCCAGAGTCATGGTGATGCCCACGCCAACGGCTGAACCGTTTATGGCGACAATGACGGGCTTGTTGCAACGATACATGGGCAGAGTGACGATGCCGCCGGAGTCGCGATGGTCAGCAGCGTCTTTTCCTAGGGCGTGCTCCTCGTTGAAGTCCATGCCCGCGCAGTACATGCGGTTCTTTGGATCCGACGACGTGAGGACTATAGCGCGGACACGAGGATCACCAGAGAGTGTGTTTAGCGCGTGGGAAAGGGAAGCCGCCATAGTATCGGTGAAGGCATTCCGGGCTTCGGGACGGTGAAGCTTGATGACTATGACGGGAGTGACTTCTTTGGAGGAGGGGGGATGGTGAAAGAGTTGAAGAGTTGGGAGATCGAGAGAGGCGTAACTATCGGGGAGTGAAGGAGATGTCATGGTGTTTCTTGGTATAATGATCGAGGAGTTGTAAGATGAGAATAAATCAAGGAGAAGCCAAGTCGATGTTGGTTTAGAGTTCAATAAGTTGGGCGTCTCGATTTCAGCCTCGTGACGATACCGGCGACTTGACTTAGAAGACTGAGCCGAGAACCAAGGCTGGGATCGAATGAGCTGCAAAGGTAAAGGGATATCTTATTGTTTGGTAAGTTTCCTGGTACTGATTACCGTGACTATCTTGCTTGGAGAATTCTATTGGACTGAGTATAAATAACGATGGCTTGAATGCCTAGTAATCAAGCATGGATTATCACATGAAAATGGTTCCGAGTTTAGAGTGTCGGCTTGCACTGTCCGGAGCACAGTATTAGATGTCATAACACGGTACAGCAATTACTCATCCAGTCGGCTGGCCAGCCAACAACCTAACCTAACCTAACTTGACTCCGGACGCCCAAATCAACCAGCAATGCAAAAGCCTCTTTGGAACTCCACACAAGCCCAACGACTTAGTTGAGCTTTTCTGACAAAAGACGCAGAGACACTCATAGCAGACAATGCTGCCTCTGGAAAATGGTCTACCAATGGGAACCGCACAAAAATGTCTGCTATCAGCTATACATCAACGAGCGTCGGTCCCTTGAGGACATCATGGTGCACATGAAAAACGTGTATCAATTTACACCAAGGTTAGTTTATTCCCGGTGTAAGTGACTTGAACGTTTCCTCGTCTCGACTTACACGGTCTGCTTCAGCAAACGGGCTTTCCAAGTGCAGTTTAGCCGCTGGAAATTTCCTACAAAACAGAGACTCAAACATAAAGATGATCGGCTTGTGAAGCGCATCCATGAGCTATGGCAGAATAATGTCCCGCAGGGTGAGATGTTGCGGATTCTCAACGAAGAAGATGGCTTTGATATCAATGCGCGAGAACTCATAAGAGTGCGTGCTCGGAACCGTTGGCTTCTCAGAGTGCGAAATGGTGACCGAGCAAGATCTGGTGACGCCGAGAATGATGATTCCCTTGAAAACGATGATGACGACGAAGAGGAAGGAGATGTGATGACCTCACTGCCTGGACAAGAAGTAGAAGCCTCTGGACGGCCTGCGACGAAAAGCCCTGTGAATTCTTTCCATGATGACTCTGCTTCAGCGACTCCTGTGCCGAAGCCACGCAAGATCAGCAAAAGACAAAGCCGAAGGAATCGTCAACATCTCGGCGAATCAGATGGCCTCGTCCGGTTCCCTTCCGAGATGACTCTGAACGATTCCAAAGAAGCGTTGAGTCTCGACGCGACTACCTACGCACAAACCCGTGAATGCTTTGCCAGAATTTGCCAAGAAGAGTCTATTGTTAAAAAGACCCTCGCGGGACAGGGCAGATGGGACTACGTTAAAAACCGTCTGATACACGAACGCCCAAACTTGCAGCAGGTGCTCTGGCTGTCAAAAGAGAACCTTGAAAGGAAACAGCTCGCCTTGGACATCATTTGTACTGATGTAACTAAGCGTTTACGCAACCAGGAGACCAAGATGACGCTTCTCGATGCAAAGAATGAGCTGGGTCTTAACCCAGAAGAGTCTCACGATATACGTGCCGCCCTACATCTTGTTCTCAGTGATGCAAAATTCACTTGCAAGTCTGACGGTACACCAGAGCAGTGGGAAGAACTAAAGAAGCAATGGCTGGAGAAGGTTGCACTTCTGAAAAATATCCCCCTTGATGGAGACGACGAGCAGTCTCGCCGAAAGGCTAGGGCAATTGAGATCGTGGCTCGGGACGTGATTAAGAGAAAGAGGGACGAGAAGAGGGTGAAGACCGTCAAGTCTAACGAAACGACCAAACCAAAGGAGACTGCCCAGCGCGATGTTCAGAACGGTGAGCTACAACATGAGACCCAGGTATCACAACTTGCGCCTGAGAAACATCAATCTACGCGTCGTCATCAGGCACAACAAGAAGGAGATGCGACCTCGGGCTTTTCTTCCATGCACCAAGGAACAGCGTCACAGTCCAGCCCGTCTATGAGCCCAGCTGGGATGGATGATGGGGGAATGGACAGTAATATGGACACTTCTGGCTATGCGGCTATAAGCGAACCGAGAAATTCACGGATGGAGTATGCAACAACGAGGCAATCGGCACCACCAAACCGTTCTGTACAAATGCAGTCACAGGCTGCCAATATACCTACTCCTCAGGTAGCCCTTCCTCAACCTCATAGAATGCTTGGCTCATCTACCACTACCGGCGTACCTATGAACAACCAATATGGGTCGTCCATGTACCTGGGGAACCAACCTCAGACAAACTATATGGAACAACAATACGTGCAGCATCAGTTCTCAGCACCAGCACCCAGCACGATATTCCAGGCTGTCCCTGCAGTGTCGAGTTCCTTTGCTGTATTCTTGCGGTTACACCCATCTTCGACTTACGTTACAAACACAAATCTGTGGATCTCTACGATGGCTTCGCAGACCATTCAAGAACTACGACAGGCGGCAGTCGCCAAGTTCCCCGGTGCGTTATGTGTTCGCATTGAGGGTATCTTAAAAGACCCCAAAGGCAACGAGCTGCCACTGCAGATTCAAGGCGATGACGAACTAGGAGCTTACTTTGCACATATGCAGGGTGGTTCACCGACGTTCTCTGTTCAACTTGTCTAACATCGGAGTGTATGAAGGGCTGCATATGGTCATTTAGTGTTACATGCCTGAGCAGATAATAGAGCGATTTTGGCAGTGTTATTGGGAATGACAATGTAAGAACGGACGTACGGGGTTTCGGTACAGAATAGTGCTTTTTATCGGATAAGCGTGGATGGTGTACAGGCGCTGAAAGGAGAAGGGTAGAAGTTTTGAGAGAGCGGACTTGGTCTCCGCGATGTGCTCTGGGGAACCCAACTGTGAAGCTCCGACTCCCGAAAGAGGCCGAGAATAGAGGCCGAAGTAAAGAGAGACATTAACGTCAATTGTAATTAGACAGCCAATTGGAATTGTTATACTTCCCTCCATTTACGTGACAGCTGAAGATCTTACCGCAGCAGATCTCAACGCCCCGAACGACGCCGTCCGTCAGGTGGGGCTCGGGATTTATAGTGCGGTATTCCAACTCCGCCTGTCAAATTTCCATTGCCGTGCGCTTCAAGCCTTAAGCTCGACATCGACCGCCCTCGTCGACAGCCAATTCCTCTCTCGACAGGCTCACATAGCTTTAATCAACATCTTTACGCCCTGGAAAGATCTCGGCGCTTGGATCTCTTCTGCGACTGTCCTCGGACTCTTCCCCGCGCACCGGCTATAGCTCGCCTGCTTCCAATCGTCATGGCTTCTCTTCAATTGCGCGCCCAGCGTGCTACTCTCCAGAACTTGCGAACACCTACCATAGCCAGCTGCAGAGCCTCGAGATTACCTGCAAGTTTGACTCGCGCATACGCCACCGAGATCGAGCCTGGAAAACCAAATAAACCCGCCGCCCGACAGAGCAACGAGACAAAGGTGGGCAGGTCGTTCCAGGGCCAGGTCATGGGCAGTATTGGAGCTCGATTAAGACGTGAGAAGGAGCAGCGGGCACAATATGAGGAGTGGCGGAACCTAACAGATCCTACAAGGAACTGGATGATGACATTTGGTGAGCCTATATCACGACTTTACTATCTTGAGCTTGAAGCTAATAAACGGTAGTCTTCCTCTCAGGTGTTGGAATCTCATACTGGCTTGGTACCTATTGGCCAAGAGAGCCTGAGCCTTTATCGACACTGCCTCTCGGAAAGACCACAGCGCCCAAGCACAACACAAAACTCGAGAATATGCAGGCCGCGTGGGCCGACTTTGTCAAGATTGTTGGCCAGGACAACGTTAGCACCGCCGAGAACGATATCGAACACCACGCTACCTCCAGCTGGTCCTCGCACCAAGCTGGCCCCGAAGACCGACCCTTCTGTGTTGTGTACCCTGCTAGTACTGAGGAGGTTTCTGAAATCATGAAGGTGTGCCACAGGCGGAGAATTCCTGTTACCGGCTACAGCGGCGGTACCAGTCTCGAGGGTCACTTTACTCCCACCCGCAAGGGTATCTCTATCGACTTTGGTCGCATGAACAAGATCATCAACCTTCATAAGGAGGATCTCGATGTTGTTGTCCAGCCTGCTATAGGTTGGGAGGCTCTGAACGATCACCTTGGCCATGAGGGTCTCTTCTTCCCTCCTGACCCTGGTCCCGGTGCCATGATTGGAGGCATGATCGGTACTGGATGCAGTGGTACTAACGCCTACCGCTACGGTACCATGCGGGAATGGGTTCTCAGCCTGACTGTTGTCCTCGCCGACGGCACAATTATCAAGACACGGCAACGACCTCGCAAGAGCTCTGCTGGATACGACCTTACCAAGCTGTTCATTGGCTCTGAGGGTACCCTTGGTCTCGTAACCGAGGCCACTCTCAAAGTCACTGTCAAGCCTGAGTCTACCAGTGTCGCTGTCTGCAGTTTTCCCTCGATTCGTCACGCCGCCACTTGCGTTGGCAAGGTCGTTGGTCAAGGCATTCCTGTCGCGGCTGTCGAGATCCTCGACGACAACCAGATGAAGTGCATCAACGATGCGGGTATGACATCGCGAGCTTGGGCTGAGGCAGCAACACTCTTCTTCAAGTTCGCCGGTACCCCAGCCGGCGTCAAGGAGCAGATCGCTCAAGTACAAGGCCTTGCTAAGCAGGCCGGTAGCAAGACCTTTGAGTTTGCCAAGAGTCAGGACGAGCAAGACGAGTTGTGGAGTGCGCGAAAGGAGGCTTTATGGAGCACTATGGCTGTCAAGAAGCCCGATGACCACGTGTGGACCGGTGATGTCGCAGTGCCTATGAGCAAGCTGCCAGACTTGATCGAGACAACCAAGGAGGACATGGCAAAGAGTGGCTTGTTCGCCTCTATCGTGGGACACGTTGGTGACGGAAACTTCCATACTATTCTTTTGTATAATGACTCCGAGCGACCAAAGGCTGAAGCTGTGGTGCATCGCATGGTTAAAAAGGCCGTGGAGATGGAGGGTACTGTGACGGGCGAGCACGGCGTTGGT
Organism: Fusarium aywerte; assembly: GCA_013186375.1. NCBI lineage: Eukaryota > Fungi > Ascomycota > Sordariomycetes > Hypocreales > Nectriaceae > Fusarium > Fusarium aywerte. The sequence continues at coordinate 36,832 of JABCQV010000219.1, forward strand.
CTTGTCAAGCGGGATTATCTCTCTCACGAGCTTGGCGAGACCACAGTTGATGCTATGCGACAGGTAAAAACACTCACCCCCCCACTTGAGCGACGGACATTCCACTAACTTATTGGTACAGATTAAGAAAGCTTATGACCCTCTATGTTTACTCAACTGCGACAAGGTTGTGCGTGTGCAAAGACCCAAGAAGGGAGAGGTTGCAGAGTGGTAGAAAAGCTTGAAAGGCGGTAATGCGAAAAATAGAGAACAAGGAATAGGGGAAAGAATATACCTGGTGTTACGTGTACGATGTAGGAATAAAAGGCTTCGACGACGATTCAAGAGGTCTATCTTGGCTCATTAGAGCCCGTGTATTTGAATGATCAACAATTCTTGTCAATATCTGCTCGAGGTTACGCAATCGTGAAAAGATAGCCAAGGAACATTTCTTAGGAGTGATACGTTCTTTCTCCGTTCTGCTATTCTGCTATGTTATTGTATCTCACTGGCTAAATTGCTTGCATTCGTTCAAGTTAGCTCGTATTGTGCTATGTGTAGTGGTGGTATTGTATGACTTTGGCATTTAGCATTGATGTCGACTATTGTGTTGGGGAAAAGCCTATCGTTCTATATCTATACAACAAGCAGCTCTGGCCTCAAAATACTGGGTATTATACACAAATACATTGTCTTATTCTATGCACTGTCAGCTAGCCGCTATCTATAATGCATCAATCGACTCCTGTAAAGTGCAATGTAATTCATGAAGCAGTGAATACGGGAAGATTATGCAAGGTGATAGAGTCTATTGAATTCAGCATCTCCTTGATTCCTTGATATCTTCTCCTCCTAAACAAGTGTCTACTCGTACAAGACATTAACATTGGGGCTTTACCCGTCTGACCAAGAAGCAGACATCATGCCAAGCAACAAAGGCAAGGAAAAGGCCCAGCCGGACAACAAAGAGGACGATGTCCGCAAACGGCTCGCTGAGCTTCACGAAAAGATGCAAGATCTGCATATTCTGAAAGACCAACTCGACATGAGCCTTGAGGAAAGTCGATATGAGCTTTACAAAGCCAGCCAGAAACGCAACAAGAAATTGAAAGCTCAGTTGAAGAAGATGATTCAACAAGGGGACGTTGAGCCCTTGGGCAGTAACCATGATCAGTAAGTAGACGTCTGTATTGTATCTTCAGGTATCTGTGTTAACGACTTTGAAGTACAGGTCATAACCACGGTCAAGGCCAAGGCCAGGAGCAGCTCCCAAACTGGCCGCCACTTGCAGGCTCTTCTGGCAACTAGGGCTCTTGGTATGTACTTGACCAAATTTATCTGCCGAGGAGCTTGAAGCTGATGCCCTAGGTCACAGAAAGCGGGTTGACGACAATCCGCATGATTGCTGTGTTCCCCTCAGGCTAAGACGGGACACTATGAGCAACAACAGGACTGGCGAATACGAAGCGGTAGCAAGTTTATATAAAGCATCGACCTGGCCAATATATGTCTCCCTAAGACTAGATGGAGGTGTCAAAGACAAATAAATCAGAGCCTATACAATGACTCGTTAAGCACCATGAACTCCATAAACAAACCGTGATGTCCTCAATCAAAACACTGTCACAGTATTGACATGTCCGTTCTTCAGAACCTCAAACACCATTCCTGGGAACCCGTATAACGTTGTCGTAGAATCACCATTCGCTTCGGCGCGCTTTGCACCGCTCTCCTCCCATCCTCCTAGAAACTCACAGCTACTACCCGGACTATCGCCCCAGCCACGATTAAGGACCATGCCGCGCTGTCTTTGTTGCGAATCGTTACGTGGAAATGCCGACGCCCATGCTGCGTTCATACGATCCTCTATTTGTAGAAAGGGGGTTTCTGAATCTGTCGGTCCGTTGCCATCGTCTAAGGAGTCCAAGTAGGCAATTTCCCAGCGGCAACGTCGGTGCCGGTTGAACTCATATGAGCCGGGTATGTTACCGTGTAGGACCAACTTTGTGGCCACCAAGCGATCAGGAGAGTGTGATATGATACCATTCTGGCCCTCCGCGTCCGTCGTTTTCTTACCCGGAGGAGCTTGAGAAGGGGGTACGCGGGTGGATATCAAAACGTCAAAGCCAAGATAGAAGTAATTGTAGAAGCATTCGCCGTTTGTGTTGAGGCCAATCTGATCGTCAATAGCTTCTTCGTTATCAGACGCATCAGAGCCATCGTGCATGGATGATTGGTCTGTATCAGTAAGATCCTCAGGTCGACCAATATCCGCAGCTTCCGGTCGAGCTTTCGTATTGCTTGCCGTGCGCATCTTATGGATAACCATCTTTTGATCATTCTTGCGATAAATAGCGTTCGGGGGACCCAATTCCATGAGCAGATCTTGAGGTGTTGTTTCGCCAAGAGTGATCATGAATGAGTTACTTGTCCATTTTCTGAACATTTGTATCTTTCCGCCGCCATGTAATCGAACAAGCGAGATCTCGTCAGGATACACGTCTTTGCCTCGAGGTATCACAGTAGTTGACTTGATACTTGGCAGTATTTCTGTCCAGAGGGTCGGCCTAGCGTCGGCCCATGAATCACCACTGAACACAGCCATAGAGGTTGCGACTTGACTAGAAGCTGATGCAAAAGTTGACACTACATCCTTCTCGGGGGAGTATTCGGAAGGGTTCAGTGAGAAGTTGAAGGCAACTCCAGGGTACGACAGGACGTATATGCCATTATCATGGGCACTAGATGGTGGAATAAATTCCCCTGCATATGTCGGTCCAAGTAACTTATGGTATATGTGCCGAAACGTTGGTCCTGACGTCGAGTCCCCTGGCACAGGCGACCCCGTAGCTGCCGGCTTAACAAGGTCTCTCTCCTTGAAAGTAATATGATTCTTGGTAAAGTCGGTAACTTCGATGAGGCGCAGTCGTTGCTCAGGACCATCAAATCTTAGTCGCACTCCGTTGGCAGGGAGTGCGACTCCAACGGGTTCGATGACGGGCCGGTCTGGAGAGTATAGAAGCTCGATCTTAGGGAATCGCTGAGGTTCGGCCTTGAGACGGGTAAGGACGTCATGAAGGGTTGCGCCAAGGACTATACCAAAGAAAGACGATTAACGGTGTTTCAAGCGACTATAGGAGAAACAAACCTAGAAAGCCCAGTGCTCGGCCAGGATGAAGTTGGGCGGTAAAGAGTGACATGGTGTTGATGGTGAGTGTAGGTAGCTACCTACTAAGAAGGCTTATCGCGGGGTCTGGTTTAGGGGTTGTTTAGTTGAGTTGAGCCGTCTAAGAGCCCGGCTCTTGTATGAGCGTTGGAGGTTATGCGTCGCTAACCATGAGATTAGATTATGATTTAAGAGAAATTTCAGAGCGAGGGATAGATTAAAAGTCATCAAAGAAAAGAGAAGAGAATGATCACGAGTATCAGTTGTTAATTTACAAAGTCCAAGCTTATCGAGTGAGGAGTGACAAAGTCTCCCATGTGATGCGATGCTGTGACGCGGGGCACTCACTCTACTGTACGTACCTACCCAACCTTAGCTTAGGTAGGTAGGATGACGTAAGTCGACCACATGGGCTTGTCTACCTATTTATTCTTTGATATGGCCTTTTTATTTATTGGTTACACTATCAGTACCTGCGTAATCATTGGACCTGGTCCCTATCTTGGCTAGGTAACACCTTGTCAGTTTCGAAGCTGTCTAACTTGTTATCTACGATACGAGCTGTAGTCTAAGTGAAGAAAGTCATTGACTAGAATGAGATGTGACAGACAGTATTCTTTGTCCTAGGCATTATATATTTCCAATACAATCCTCCTCATATTGTAAAGATATAGTTGAATAATGCTTTGTCATGATGGGATGTCAATTTACATGATAATCAAATGCGAGCCTCGGCAAGCTACATCCAAACCAAATTCTCGGTAGGTGCCTGTGGGTCAACCTAGGTAAGGTACAGTACCTAAGTTAGGCTGGCATTAGGGACAAAGCTCTGGAGCTTAGCTTTTAGGTTATCTTGGCTTCTGCGACAAGTTAACCTCTTACACTACTCACCCAAGATTAATTCAATTGGGACGTGTTCTTTGCTACTTCTTTTATCTCTGTTGTTCAAACTACGATCCAATGGTCACCTAGTCTCTTCCCTAGCCTGTCCATCAAATCTTTCACATTATGGCTCCATCCGACTTTGCCGACTATCCCAAGCCCGTCGAGGCTCCTGCAACAACCTATACTCCCCCGATCGAGAACAATCCTGTCTTCCGAGGTCTTCCTCTTGCAATTGGCGCCAATATGTAAGCTCTTCTTTCCACGGGTAGAGTTATCAAAGTTGACATCGCTTAGCATCACCAAGGTTGGATTTCTCCAGCAGTACCTTTGGAACAATGCACACTTTGGAATCATCAGAGACATTCCTGCTCTTGAAGATGTACCCTACAGGTTTCACGTATGCACAATCCCGCTTTCCCCCCAAAAAAGAGTTTCGATATCTGACTCTTCTTAGCCTACCGTTACTCCCTTGGGCCCTACAGAGCCTATGCTTGAGCTTGGACCAGAACTCGTCAAGTCTCAATATGCTAACTCAAAGGCACGCTACTACTCGGCAAGTGACTATCATGAGATGTACAAGTCCGGAAAAGTGACCCCGCTCCAAGTCGCCGAGGCCCTTCTACCTCAAATTTCTAGGCCAAGGGGAAAGTATGCAGATGGTTGGGTCGAAAACCACGGCAAGGACCATCTCGTTCTCGATGCTGCCAAAGCTTCAACTGAGCGCTATGCTGCTGGCAAGCCTTTGAGTGTCTTGGATGGTGTACCTATTGGCGTCAAGGATGATACCGATGTCAAAGGCTTCCACAATCACATGGGGATGAAGTACAACCCGTCGATTGAAACTTTTAAGGAAAAGAAAGAGTCCTCGTGGCCGGTCAAGAAGCTCCAGGAAGCTGGTGCCGTAGTTATCGGTAAAAATTCCATGCATGAGCTTGGCTCTGGTAAGTCTCATGTTATGGTATATCCAAGTAAAACACTGACCTTGAATAGATACCAGTGGATGCAATGTGAGCACGAGTATCACCATCTAGATACTTACACTATCACTGACACTTTCAGGCTGTCCATGGAACACCCAGCAACTGGCACAACAAGTCCTACTATCCGGGAGGTTCTTCCTCTGGTGGCTCATCCGCAGTCTCAGCCGGTATCGTCCCTATCTCCATTGGCACTGACGCCGGAGGTAGCATCCGCATTCCTCCTACCTTCAACGGCGTCTACGGTTTCAAGACGACACACAACCGGACCATGCACATGAATAACACTATGTGCATTACCGGGCCTATCGCGGCAAACGTCGCAGACCTGACCATCGCTTACCGTATCATGTCACAACCTAATCCCGACTGCCATGTCCAAGGCCGCTTTGGACTTTCTATGCCCCCGCCCAAGGACCAGAAAAGGGTCATTGGCATCTACCGCGACTGGTGGAATCAGGCCGATCCTCGTGTCAAGGAGGTCTGCGAACGAGCAGTGGATTATCTTTCCAACAAGTGCGGCTACGAAATCGTCGATATTACCATTCCGTATATTCATGAGGCGCAACTTGCACACAGTATCATGTGTCTCACTGAAATGGCAGAGTCCGCGCGTCGACGGACTCCTAATCCAGCTGATTGGCTTTCCCTTGTTGGCCCTGCTAACAAAGTTCTGATGTCCATCGGAACTAAAACACCTGCTGGAGATCTACTCAGGTACAGCGCTCTCCGAGAGCTTGTGATGCAGCATCTGGCTTTCTTGTTCCAGAAGTATCCTGGTCTTCTCATCCTCACACCCACATCACCTTTGATCGGCTGGCCCATCGTCCCTGGCGACGAGGCCTACGGCATGAGCGATGCCAACACTACCATTCGAAATATGCACTATATTTTCTTGGCCAACTTGACCGGAACGCCTTCACTCTCAGCCCCTGTGGGATACGTTGATCCGGAACACGGTGAGGGTAAACTACCCATTGGTTTGATGGCTACAGGGGAATGGGGTAGCGAGGAGCAGCTCCTCGCATGGGCAGGTGAGACGGAAGAGTATTTGCACAATGCCACAGAGTCTGGCCGGCGCCGACCTAGTGAATGGCTAGACGTCGTAGATCTTGTGAAGAGCACATAAGCCTGTTTGGACTCTTGGTAGCTTATGAAGAGTGAATGAGAAGCTATTGTAAGGTCCAGTTCGGTACGGTACATTACTCTGTGAACTTAAACCCTGCTGGCATTCGTTTCATTGTCATTTATCGCCTGAATCAGGTCTTCGCTACAAGGCTACTATTATCGTGACAAATTCCCAGGCTTATTAGCCCAGGAACTTGGAAGCAAGGCCCATAAGGCCTCCAGCGCCACCTTGCTGTCCACCAGCACCCGCCTGTTGCTTGAAGTACATCTTCAGAGCGACCTCACCAGCCTGCTGGATAACACTCTCCTTGCTGGTACCATCGGATACCTTGCCGTTCGCGGCTTTGTTGTCAAAGAGCTGCAAGGTCCATATTAGCCAACGAATTTCATACGCTCAACATGAGGGGCACTACTAACCTTACTAGCCTCGGCCAGGGCGAGACCTAGGAATGCAGTCTGGCTGTTACCGCCAGCGCTGCTCTGGCTTTGGCCCTGTGTGTACATCTTGAGAGCCTGCATAGCGGCGGCTGTGCCGAGGCTCTTGCTGTCCTGCTGGGGTGCGTCATTGTTGTAGGTGTTCTGGTGCTGCTTGATAGCATCTAGTAGTCACTCATGATGAGTATGGAATTCTTTCTGTGCATAAATGTCTGGAGTCGTCTCTCACCTTCTTCGTCGAGGTCCTCGTCAGCAAGCTTGTTCTGCTTCTGTCCGAGAGCACCTAGAATGCTGCCAAAAAGGTCCTTGTCACCGGACGATCCGGCCTTTTGGTGCGCCTCCTCCTTGGCGTTGTCAAAGTCGACGTCTCCGCCCATGAAGCCACCGAAGCCACCAGCGCCTTGAGTCTCTGTATCTCTGTTAGAACCTTTCGCTTGACGTTCGGAAGGGAGTGTTGGTAACTGACGGATGCCGCCAGCAGGAGGGTACTGCTGCTGACCATACTGGTCGCCCTGCTGTTGTCCGTAACCGCCCTCTTGGCCGTAACCTTGCTGTTGGCCATAGCCCTGTTGTTGTTGGCCTCCACCGTAGCCTTGCTGCTGTCCGTATCCCTGTTGAGACTGGTCTAGATAGTAGAGTATGGATTAGCATGTACAACTTAAAAGTAAATGAATCGGGCAAATGGCGCTGAAGTAGCAGAGCTGTTCCTACAGGGTCTCAACACCATGGGTTGATGATATCGAATGAGGGGCATCATGAATACATGGCGGGGTAATCAAAGTTACTGGGATTCAAGCCATAACGAGGTAGACGTTCAACACACCTTGACGCTTATCCTTGTCATCATCAAGGTAGTCCTTGGCGGCGTTAATGAGCTTGTCCATGATGTCGTTTTAGTTTGGTGAGATTGTAAGATAGGTTTTGTTTTGTCCGAGTGGGTTGGTTTGGAAGAGAGTTGTAAGAATGAAGTCGATGATGGAAGGGGAATGGACTGGAATTGAGGGGGTTGAGCCTATTGTCTCAAGTACAGCCAAAATGAAGCACCGTCGTTCGGACCAAACCAATTAAAAACAGTTGTTGCGTGACCCATGGTTACTGCACTATGTTACTGTGTCGAATCGTCCTATGCTCTGCGGTTCCCCATTCATATGCCTCACCATGATTGCTCATGTCTGACGTGGACCCAGCTATACAAGCTATCTACTATTATGGGGAGCTTGGGCGGACCTACGCAATCGATTCACTCAGCACAGACTAGCGGGGTCCCTCAGCATTAGCTATTGCTTATTTCAGCTGATCTGGAACCTCGCTTCAGCTGAGCTGCGTCACAGAAAATCCACCTTGGGAACACGCAGGCCGAATTGTCCTGAATCGCTGGCCTAGATTATTAGCTATCATCCATCAAAGCAATGCGTCAATTCATGTACGTGGCGTTCAAAGGGCGCTCGCGTCAACTATATCTGCCAAATGACTCCCTACACCCCAGGTATCTGTGCGGTAGTATCCAGTCGTGACAGGCCTCCAATTGAGCCATGAGCAAGCTCCTTCAAATATGAGAAAATAAAAACCCGGCTGTGAGCGTCTCGTGTATCCCGCTTTCGCCGTGTAAATTGCAATTATAATATCAGTCCAAACTCCATTGTGCCCCAGGCACCGTGTTTCTAATCGCTTCCGGTGGTATCGCGCCATATGCTGCTCTTTCGTACCGTTTCGTTTCGTCCGGATCGTGCGTCTTGCCGTCGATGGTTGTTCGAACACACTCATGATCGTCATTTTTAGACAACTGATTGATCCACCGTCGGAGGATGGCTGGTAGTCCTCTTTTTCTCCCTCTTGGCCCATCGTAATCCACAAGCGTTGCATAACGTTTTGGGTCCCTGGGGTCCTTTCCTCCATTCCGGAGAATCCAACGTGCCTAGTATCATTAGCATCGGTTTGCGATGGTGGCTACTCAGGCTGGTACTAACCGCAGTCTGTACAGACATATTCTTCAGAAGTCTTGAGCTTCTTCTTTTTATCGCCTGTTCGTGGGTCTCGTTCCATTGGAATCGCGATGCCTGCATCACCCTTGATTAAAGTCGGGCTTGCGTTGCCCGTTGTGATTCCCCTACTTCGTTCGCCTTCGATATATCGCAAGCCCGTAAGCATCTCGATTGTGTCCGTATGAGAAGCTCCTTCGTAACGGGCCATCTTATCTCTAAGTGAATCTTGCCGATTGCCGCCGGATCCCTCGAGATTCTCGCGAGTAAGCGCTTTGTTGAGAGCCACACGATCGGCTTCCGTCATCCCTCTTTCGCTACTAGGACGGTAGAAGGTGCTTGATGATACTCCTGTTCCTTCAGAGGGCGTCATGTCTGATCGAGCCTCTTGACTCTGCATCCATTGCTTCTGCGCCTCGTCGTTTTCGGCCTCTTCTTCGCGACGAAGCTCGGCGATGCGTCGTTTCAATCGTTCGTTTTCGATCTTATGCTCAAGGAAAGAGTCCAGAAGTCCGGCGTTCTTGGTCGGGTATGGGCGCGCCATCATGAATACAGCTTGGCAGAATGGCGACTGATTGTTAGGGTTAGGAGCAAATTTGGCAGCAGCAATATGAGCATGGCCGACAGTCTCAAAGATGGCATATTCGGCATCCTTCTTCTTGAAACGATAGAAAAGTCGCAGCGGGTTGCCAGACGCGATGGATTCGTTGAGTTCTGCGACGAAAACACCTTGATCGTCTGGGTGGATCAGATCTTTCAAAAACACATCTTGAATCTCCTCCACACTATATCCTGTGACCTGTAAAATACTTGGTGACGCGTACTTGATGCGACCGTTGGCATCAAGAATCTGTAAAAAGTCTCTGAGCTCCTCCACAACTTTAGCGGGCCAGTTTCTTCGCTTGGTGAACTCAGTCAGCGTGCTGGCACCAGCGAGATTCATTTGTGCGAACGCGCCAGCAGGGAGGGGTCCTGCGCCAGGTACATTGTTGGCTGCAGTATTGAATTGATTTTCGGCTCTCGCGACAGACTCTTCTGTGGATGATTGAGCATTGCCGTATGAGCCATTCATGTTGGAACCATCAACGGATTCGAGACCCATGGAGACGTCGTCCATACTGCCAAGCATATTGCTGTCAAGCATGGCCATGATATCGTTATCCTGACCACCAGCGCCCATCTACAAAATCGGGTTAGCCAGAACGATCGTAGATTGAGTTTGCGGTGGCCTAAGCCGAGGAGAGGGGCACTATAGGGCCGCAGCCCCGGCTTCGGCATCGCGGTGAAGGGGGTGGTTATTGACCTGGCCACCCGTCATGTCGGGGAGAGAACCGATGTCGAGATTGAAACCGTAGAAAGTGTTGAAGTTGTTTGGATGAGGGGCCCCGTGAGGCGGAGGGGGAGGTGGAGGTGGTCCGTGAGACATGCTTATGGTTGCGGTCGTGGCCTGTTGAGTGTCCTTGTTTGCATGGGCAAACGCCCAGGGAGGGCAATTCCAGTGGCCTCGGGCGTGGCTGCGGTCGGTCGCTTCAGCGCTGTGCTCAGTGGATGCGACAGCGACAGTGATAGGAACTGGGGGTCGGTCGTCGAATTGGATGGAAATGACGGTTTGATGACGCCAATATCATGGGGGAAAACACCCCAAAGGTCATGAAACGAATATTGTATGATTTTATAATGGTTCAAGATCGTAAAGGTGATTTTTTTTCTTGACTATGGTCTTTGGTGTGATTAAAAATTATTTCTTAACCACAACAACCCAAGTTCAAAGTGTCGGGACTAGATGCTGGCAATTCCCCTGTCGACTATTCTCCCAATGAAACAAAAAGGATTAAATGGCTGGTCGACCGTGGTCAGGGAACGGGGGGGAAACCGAAGGGAATCTTATAAAACGCCTATTGAGTGTCAGGAGAGATTTGAATGGCCAATATCATCGTGAAAGAATAAAACGAGGGGAGAGGGGTCATAGAGTGGAAGCCATGAAAATGGAATGTTGTACGATATGTACACAAGACTCAAGTTACCTGACTGACGGAACCCAACCTTGGATAAAGCAGGTGTCCAACGTATGACAACACCAGATAGACAGGCAGGGAAAGGTTTGGACGAACATGATAAGACGAAATGATATGAGACGAGATGTGATGCGATGCGATGCAATATCAAAACTTTGCATTTTACCTACGTACCTGGTAGCGTCATCTGAAAACAGAGAATGGCCCGCTTTCTGAGTCAAGTCGAAGCTCAAGATCGTTTTGTATGGTACAGATCGCCAGCAATAAGAGAGATAAGAACGACTTTTATTATGTCCTCTTGCTTTTCGATCGGACAACAGGGCAGTAGGGCAGTGTGCAGTCAAAGCCGTCTCTATGGACTGGGTCTGACCAGGTAAAAGCACTACAAGTACAAGACAGGTATATCAGCAACTTGAGCACCAAAACATGGCACTTTTGAAAAACCGGATGCTGACAGACATGGGATTTTGGGCATGAAACGTCAGTTCCTGTGCCCGAAGCTTCTCGGCAGGACTCTCTGTTCTGTTCTTGTCTTTAGCCTCATGGGCACGTATCCAATCCTCCAACCAATACAGTCTTTCTGACCGGAGGTTCTGCCCCGAGAAAAGCGGACTAGTAGCGCTAGGAGCGTCTCCGGCCAGATCCATTGGATGTCATGGCTGCATCGTCCTTGTTAGCGCACCCTTAGATCGTCTTAAGTGGTTCCAGTATGAAGGGTCCAGCGGGTGGTAGCGCATTGCTTATCCACAGTGGCTTACCAATACTTCTTTGGTATCTCATTCGAGGCTCAAGTGCTTTGCAGCGGGAACTCGATTTTCCTACGATTTCATGATTCCTGATTTGCTAAGCTCTCAGGGGGATCATCGCGGGGCAGTTCTGGGGTCCCATCTTTGTAGGCACCAGATCGTGATATCTCAGAAAATCAAGGAGAAGATGGATACCGTTTTATTGAGATATGAGATCTTCCATGACTTTCTAATGACAGATATTAGCCGCTGCTGTTTTCAATTTTACAAGTTCAACTCCCGTTAACGATCCTGCAACCGTATTTGCACATATCAGCTGTCAGACTAATTATCTATGTCTCACTTCGTACCTATGGTTACGGCCTTGTGCCACAGTCTTTTTCCACGTCTCCAAGCTTATCATTAGTGTAACAAGCGCTCTCCCCACCGCCTTTGTTAATATCTCTAGCAAAAACCCTTTTGGCCCTAGGCTCTGCCAAGCATTTTCTTAGGGTCTGGGTCTAAGTCTAACTACTATGGGTTCCAAATGGGGTGGCGCCGGGACTGGTTTTCTTTCACTTGACAAAGACTGTTCAGGGTCCTCAAAACTTGTTCTCAATCCTCTGACGTCGACAAGACGTAATCTTCTAGGCGGTCTCATGAAGTTGTGAAAATTCCCAAGACTTGTCATGATGAGGCTCAAAGTCATGACAATGTTGATACTGATATTGATATTCTTGTTAAAGTTCCATGCGGCCAGTGTTTGAAACCGACCACTGCTCATAAAATGATTAGTGAACAGACAACCGTACGGGCAGGCAATTAGTATCTACCTAGGTATCTGGGTGTAGGCAGTTCAATTATTGCACATTGTTCTTCTCGTCAGGCCTGTCTTCCCATGATAGGTAAGTACCTTACGTATCGTGGTTCGGCAGAACTGCGGCTAAATCATGAGAAGCACGTGCTCACGCATCGGCTATTTCCTATTCCGAACCTCTCAACGCGTCTCTCCTTCCTTTATCGCGTTACCCGCTCATTCGGCTGGCAGCCTGATCCCAACTAGTGCGATACACCTGAGATCATCCACCAGAACATCGACTTTTATGTGATCTATATACTACAGTTCTCAGTCTGCAGATGAATCAATCGTTGTGGTCATAGTCATTATACCCGCCACCTCCCTAATGTTGTAGCCGTCATCATGTCTAGAATCGATAAGCTTTCGATTTCGGGTGTCCGATCTTTCAGCCCTTCCGTTCGAGAGGCTATTCAGTTCAACACCCCTCTAACCCTCATTGTTGGCTACAACGGTTCTGGTAAGACGACCATTATCGAATGTCTGAAGTATGCAACGACTGGCGAGTTGCCGCCCAACAGCAAGGGCGGCGCTTTCATCCATGACCCCAAGGTATTTTTATGCACCTGGCTTTTAACGTGTAATTTGTGCGCTAACATAATGCAGCTTTGCGGCGAGAAAGAGGTTATGGCCCAAGTAAAACTACAGTTTCGATCGATCAACGACCGTCAACATGTCGCGACCCGAAGTCTACAGCTTACTGTCAAGAAGACGACCCGTTCTCAAAAAACCCTGGATTGCTCCCTTGTCGTTGTCAATAATGGAGAGCGAACAACCACATCAACTCGACAGGCCCAATTAGATGAGATGATTCCAGAGCGTCTTGGCGTTTCGCCCGCGATTCTTGATGCTGTTATTTTCTGTCATCAAGACGAATCGCTATGGCCGCTGAGCGAACCGGCGGCCCTGAAGAAACGTTTTGACGAAATTTTCGAGGCTATGAAATATACCAAGGCTATCGACAACCTTAAGGTGCTTCGAAAGAAGCAAGTTGAGCAGTTGGGCAAGCTCCAGAACGACGAGGCTCATAACAAGGTAAATAAGGATCGAGGCGACCGTGCCGAAAAGAGGATGAAGGCCTTACAAGCCGAAATCGAGGGATCTCGCGAGACTTGCGAGTCTATCAGTGCTGAAATGGAAGAAACGCAAGAGAAAATCAGAAACACTCGGGAAACAGCAAACAGTCATTTAGCAATCGTGCAAAACCTCAACACGAAGCGTGAGCAACTTGAGTACAGAGAGGAGGCCGTCAAAGAGCTGAAGGCTACCATCGAGGAACTCCCTGATGAGGACGGCAAATTGGAAAGTGACCTGGCACATTATGAAGATCGCATGCAGCATCTCCAAGACGAAGCTGATCAAAACAAGGCTCAGTATAATGAGCTACAGAATGAATTGGGGCAATCGCGAAAGGAACTGTCTACGAAACTTTCTGAACAAGGCAAGCATCAGTCGGACAAAGACAAATATGAACGACAGTTGAAGATACGAACGGAGATGATTCAAGAAGCCGCTCAGTCTTATGGCTTCTCGGGCTTCGACGGTGATATGTCTGATAACCACGTCAAGTCATTTAATGATCGCCTTCAGAAACTCCTTGGCGAGAAGAAACGGGATTTGGAGCGGTTGCAGAAGGAGAACAGTTCTGAGTTGGACCGGGCTACAAGTGTCATTACTGAGCTGGAGGGCCGCAAAGCTGCTCGTACTCAAGATCGCGTATCAGCCAAACAACGAATGAATGCCATTGAAAAGCGCACCGCAGTGCTTCAGAATGAATCGGGCCAGATCGATGTTGATGAAGGCGCCAAAGCTGTACTCGATGGGCAGATGCAAGATCTTGATAGCAGGTTCCAGACAGCCCAAAAGACCTTTGAGAATGCAGATTGGGATCGACAACTTTCGGATGAAAACGACAAGCTGCATTCACTCGAGAGTGAGAACGATAGGCTTGGCAGAGAACTTGTCGAGTGTACTCGTCTTGCTTCTGAAAGAGCCCAGCTTGATTACAGGAAGAAGGAACTTGCTGATCGTAAGCGCAAGCTTGACACTCTGACAAGTACCTGGAAACCGAAGCTGGACAAGGTCCTTGGCAGTGATTGGGAGCCAGAAACGTTGGATTCCAAGTTTCAGGCATTGGTTAAGGACCAACACAAAGTTGTTGTCGAGACTCAGAAGCGGCGCGAGCAGACCCGGCAAAAGCAACAGAAAGTAGATTTCCGGCTGAGGACCGCTAAAGAGTCCCATGATAAGAAATCTAAGGAGGCGGCGGCTTGTCAACAACAAGTGGTCAACGCTCTTCTAACGGTGCGTGACAATGCAATTGTCGAGGACTACAAAGAAGAAGTCGAGGTCGCCGAATCTCAGGTTGAGGAGTTGCGGAACGACCTAAGCCTCTTCGACGCACTCGTGGACTACTACACCAAGTGCAAGCGTCTACTAGATACGAAACGAAAATGTCTGCTTTGTGATCGTCACTTTGATGAGAACCAAGCTGCAAGCATGGAACGGTTAAGCAAAAGGATAGACAAGCATCTTGACCCCAAGGGTAAGGCCGACACAGAAAAAGACCTCAAGGAGATGGTCTCGAGTTTGGAGAAGCTGCGATCTGTACGGAGTCCTTACGACACATACGAGCGACTGACGGCCGAACTTCCTTCTCTTCGTGAAGAGTGTAAGACTGCAGAGGCAGAGTTTGACGCCCTTGAGAGACAAGTCGAAGAGCAAACCTCTATTGTATCAGCCGAGGAGGAGAAGCAGAAAGACCTGGAAGATATGTCTAAGACTGTTTCCAACATCACCCAAACAGTCAAAGATATCACCGAGTCGGAAAGCCAGGTTGACCGCATTATGTCTCAGCAGATGTCCGGTGGAGCGACTCGAAGCCCGGATGAGATCCATGAACTCCAGGCTGGCTTATCTGACCAGATGAGAACTCTAAAGAACCGTATTTCAAAGCTGACAGCGGATCGCCAACGTACAAAGGATCAGCTCAACTCTCTCGAACTCGAAAAGAGTGAGCTGAGAAACAAGATCAGCCGTGCAGCTGGCCAACTGGACAAGAAGCAAGATCTCCAAAATCAGATACAGGCACTAAAAGAAGAAGTCTCGCACCAGCGAGAAGTCATTCAACGGGCTGACGAGGAGTTGGAGACTATTGAGCCCAGTATTGCCGAGGCAAGGTCTGCTCGTGATGAAGTTCTTCGACGCGGTCGGGCCAAGGAACAAGTTATAGCTGACGCTCGTGACAACGTCGCTAACTCGGTCAATGAAATGAAGATGATGGATGCCGATATCCAAGACTACATCGATCGTGGTGGCCCCTCTAACCTGGCAGCTAACCAGAGAGCCATTGCTACACTTGAAAAGACAATTGCGAGTACCGAAAAGGAGGTTACAGATCTTACTGTTCGTACAAACAAGCTGAAGCAAGACATTGACAACGGGGACCGCAAGAAGAAGAATATCAAGGACAACCTTAACTATCGTAAGAATCTTCGTACCATCGATGTCATCCGTCAGGAGATCGCGGAGTTGGAGGATCGCAATGCCGACGAAGACTATGAGCGCCTTCAAGCTGAAGCCCGCATGCAAGAAAACCATTACAACCGTCTTCTGGCGGAGCGTGGCTCCGTGATGGGAACTATGAAAACCAAGGATGAAGAGCTTGGAAGGCTCCTTCAGGAGTGGGAAATGGATTACAAGGACGCCAAGAGAAAGTATCGAGAGTCGCATATCCGTGTGGAAACGACCAAGGCTGCGATCGAGGATCTGGCCCAGTGTAGCTCGGCCGTTGATAAAGCTGTGATGCAGTTTCACTCAATGAAGATGGCTGAGGTGAATCGCATCGCTGGCGAATTATGGCAGAGTACCTACCAAGGAACCGACATTGACACAATTCTCATCCGTTCGGACAATGAGTCAAGCACAGGCAAACGTAACTACAACTACCGACTCTGCATGGTCAAGCAAGATACCGAAATGGACATGCGTGGCCGATGTTCTGCTGGACAAAAGGTGCTCGCGTCTATCATCATTCGCTTAGCACTGGCCGAATCGTTTGGTGTCAACTGTGGTCTCATTGCGCTGGACGAACCTACAACCAACCTGGATCGCGACAACATCAAGAGTCTGGCAGAGAGTTTGCACATGATTATTAAAGCGCGTCAGGCTCAGAGCAACTTCCAACTCATTGTCATTACTCACGACGAGGACTTTTTGCGGCACATGAGGTGTAGTGATTTCTGTGACAGCTTCTTCCGAGTGAAGCGTGACGAGCGACAGAACAGTGTTATTTCGAGGGAAAGTATTACAAAGATATTCTAATCGGGCATGTGTGGGCTGGGTGGTGTAGTAGGAAAATGGTAGCGGACGAATGTAAATTACGAAGGGATCTCGCAATTCCCAGGTATCGGGATGGGCGTTATGATAGGACAAAAGAATAGCATATATCTGATCTTCTACCTGATCTTTTATCTAGTCATTCTATGCTGACGATGTCGGTAGGAAAGCTCAGAGGCCAGCATTGTGTTCGATGAAATATAGATACTGGAGATCTGAATGGAGGCTGCAGTATGGATAGTATTCTGATTGTATCGGGCAAACCTTTCCGTAAGACAAAGCAAATTCATGTGGGCGCCAAGACAGTATTTTGTTTCCGATGAAAAATATTCAATCGATGCAACATGAGCAATAGTGATATCACAGATCGACTGCAACGATCATGCAAAGCAAACAAGTAATCCTTGTCTGCCATGATCAGATCCCTGACATGTAGTCTGGAGCTCTAACTACATGATTCACTTGTGGCAAAGATAGAAGTTCAAAGTCACTCCAGCAGACGAACAGAAAGGTAGCTACTGTAAGTCAACTATTAGCGGTCAGCTTACTGGCATTGCTTAGCTGTATGCAGTTCTAGGTCCTTTATTATAAGACCTTGACTCTATGCGGTAGGTTGTAAGATGAGCCTGAACCTGGAATACGTAAAAGTTTACGGAATCATGCTCCGGCAATAATATTCGGGACTCCACACCACCCCCTTCTCTATGTCGTTGACGCCTTTATTTTCCACGGTAATGGAATTATTTCTCCACCCTCCACGAGTCGACGACCCGGCACCATTCCGCCGAATTGCTCTGACTTCGGTCTCGCGTCTCGGGTTTAAGAATTCAGTAATTTATTCGGATTACTGTCACATTAGTCTCTATCCCTGGTCTTGGTCCTAGTCATGGGCCGTTCTCGGAGAAAGAATTACAATGGCCTTGTTCGCTTCATCTCATTCCATCCTGGCTGACCTCTTTCACCCATGCATGCTTCGCTAGAAAAATCTCTTTACATACACATGCATAGTGAACGCGTATGAATCACTCAGCAGGAAGTGCATTACCTAAAATACGAACAATACAACCAAAGAAGAGATTCCCTGATTAGCAATCACTGTTACGGTCAACGCCGGCCTCCGGACAAGGGTCTTTACAGCTACTACATCGACGACTGTCAACCTCATTACTAAACAGCTGAAGGAGAGAGTAGCAGCTTTTTTCATCAATCTGTAACATCGTAGGCTTACAACCTGCACGGCAACAATGGCCGCGTCAGTGCCGACACCAGAGCGGAGGACTAGCTCGGACAGCACTCTTGACGTGGAAAGAGATGGCATAAATGCAGGCTCCGATGGCCCTACAGCAGCCGCCGAAACAACCCCAGATGGAGCCGAGAACGCGCCGGCCGGTAGCAGTCCGTCCCCCGAAGCGCCTGGGGCCGGCGATCCCGAGGCGGGACGGACCAGGTCGGAGACCATTCTGATTATGGGTGCTCTGTGTCTTGCGCTCTTCCTTGCGGCTCTGGACACGACCATCATCACCACAGCGGTTCCTACCATCGCCAACGAATTCAACTCAAGTCAAGGTTATGTCTGGATAGGAAGCGCCTATCTGCTAGGCAATGCCGCGTTCGTCCCGACATGGGGTAAGATCTCGGATATCTTTGGCAGAAAGCCGGTCCTTCTCGCTGCGGCTATCATCTTCTGGATTGGCTCTTTGCTGTGTGCTGTGAGTACTGGAATGGGCATGCTCATTGCTTCACGTGCCATCCAAGGCATTGGCGGAGGCGGTCTGATTGTGTTACCCAATATCGCCATTAGTGACCTCTTCTCGATGCGAAACCGCGGCATGTACTTTGGTATTCTCGGAATGGTGTGGGCACTGGCATCTGCTGTTGGACCTATTCTCGGCGGTGTCTTTACTAGTCAGGTCACTTGGCGTTGGTGTTTCTACATCAACCTTCCCATCAGCGCCGTTGCCTTTGTCATTCTTGTCTTTTTCCTAAAGCTGCACAATCCTCGCACGCCTATGAAGGAAGGTCTGTTGGCTCTGGACTGGCCGGGAAGCATTCTCATTATTGGCGGTACCATCATGTGGTTGCTGGGACTCGAGTTTGGTGGTGTTTCTTACCCCTGGGACTCTGCCACGACTATTTGTCTCATTGTCTTTGGCATCTTCGTCGTTGGGCTTTTCCTTTTATACGAGTGGAAAGTCGCCCGGATCCCTGTTCTTCCTATCCGGCTCTTCCATACGCGCAACAGCATCGCCGCTTACGGAGTTGGGTTTACCCACGCATTCGTTTTCATGTCTGGTAGTTACTGGCTTCCGCTTTACTACCAGGGCGTTCTCGGTGCTTCGTCGCTACTTTCTGGTGTCTACCTGCTCCCATATGTGCTGTCCCTCTCGTTTGTCTCGGCTGGAGCTGGTGTCTATATCAAGAAGACAGGCAAGTACAAGCTCGTCATTGTGCTGGGTTTGATGGTAATGGTCCTTGGATTTGGCCTATTCATTGACCTCGAGCCTCGTGCCAACTGGGCCAAGATCATCGTCTTTCAGATCGTCGCTGGTATTGGTGTCGGTCCCAATTTCCAGGCTCCTCTCATCGCACTACAGACCAACGTCGAGCCGCGGGATATTGGTTCCGCGACTTCATGTTTCTCTTTCATTCGCCAGCTGGGCACTTCCATCTCTGTCGTGGTAGGCGGTGTCATTTTCAACAATGAGATGGAGAAGCAGTATCCAAAGCTTGAGGCAGAACTCGGCTCTGACCTCGCCAACAGACTCTCTGGTGCCAACGCAGCAGGCAGTGTTGAACTTGTAGGTTCGCTGAAGGGAGAAGACGGCAGAGTAGCCAAGACAGCGTTTTGGAACAGTCTGCAAACTATGTACATCGTGTACACGTGCTTTGCTGGACTGTCGCTCGCTATCAGTCTTATGATCAAGCAAGTCAACCTTAGCAAGGAACATCAAGAGCACAAGACAGGTCTCAAATCGCTCAAGCGACGTGGCGATGAAAAGAATGAAGTCACCGAAGGAGAAGGGGTGACTACAGGCAACGAGAAAACTACGGATAATTAAAAATGAGGATGGCATGAGTAGAAAAATGAGACTGTATGTTATAGATAGTGCGTATTTAGCATATGATAAACTGGTAATGTCATATATCAAGAGTTTTCAACTCTCTTGATTTATCCAAAAAGCCATATTCGGCTTAGAAGAGCTTTTCGCCCTCCTTGACCGTCCTCTTCCACTCCTCATAATCAAACCCGAGGTCTTCTAATGTCCTCAACTCGTGCCTCTTGTCACCTGCTGCTCTACTCGCCAGCTTAATCTTTGGCACTCTCTCCCGCACCCACCTCTTATCCAGTCCCCAGTATGGCGGTATCTTCCCTTGGCCTTCGTTCTCAAGACCCAGTTCAGGAGCCTTTGACGCTGCCATACTTATCTCGTGCAGGCGATTGATGTAGTCGACGTCTTCGGGGAAAGCCATGACATGAATTGCCTTGCCTTCCCCTTTCTTCTTGTGCTGGTCTTCCACCCATGCCTCCATGGCGGCTGTAGATGGAGGATTTAGACGACCAGACCATATGCGAGCCATTACAGCGCTCTGTGCCTCGGCGATGGGGAATGGGACAATACGTTGCGGAACGCTGAGGAATGAGAGAGTTGGGTCTGCAGAGTAGAGAATCTGTTCCCAGAGATGCGCTGCGTGTCCACCACTGGGCACCACGATAGGAGGATCAAGAGATTTGAGGAAAGGGTATGAGTAATGGAAGCCAGTACAGAAGATCACCGCATCGATATCGTTCTCGACCTGGCCGTCGGCGAAGCGGACGCCGCGCTGCTCAGGTAGGAACTCAACGATCTCAGGAACACTAGCTGCCCATGGCTCCTTTGCAGGGGGTATCACAGTTGGCTTCTCCTTTTCTGAGACAAAGATGGGCTGCTTTGCAAGGCTGGATACTTGCACGCTAATGTCAACACCGGACGCAGAGTTGCCGACAACAATTACTTTCTAGTTAATTGTGAGTAAAAATCCCAGAAGTGAGAGCAAATGGAGGTACCTTGTCCTTGAAGTCATTGGGTCTTCTGTAGAACTTGGAATGCGAAATGGCACCTGGGTATTTCTTATCAAACTCCACAAGGCCGGTGATATCAGGGATGAAAGGATCATTATAATGTCCACTCGCCACCACAACAGCGTCATACTCATCTTTGATGACTTTGTTGGCCTTCAGATCAAGCACCTCAACGGACCATGGCTTCGAGCGATCAGAACTCTGCTTCTCAACATTCAAGACCTGAGTCTGAAACGAAATGTAAGGAGTGATCTCCTGAGCGTAGTCTTTGAGGTACTGTAACACAACGCTATGACGAGGAAACAAAGATGAACCTTGTGGAAATTCCTTATCACTGTATTTCATAAGAGAATGAGGAATGTTTGTTTCAAGAAGGTCGTAGATAGCAGACATGAACTCGACATCTCCGTGATCATTGGGCCAAAGAGCTTGATCCGGCGCAAAGCTGGGCTGGGTTCGAGGAACAGAGAAGCCCTGCTCGCGGGCTAGAGGCGTGTAGTTCCAAACACCGCCTGGTGTAGCACGTTGCTCGAATACACGGATTTTGGAGAACTTCTTTTCTGCAAGGAGATATCTGGGAGGATTGTCAGTTGATGACTTCGTCTGCACTTGGTGGTGAGGGTAGTTACTTTGCGGCTGCGAGGCCACTAGGACCGGCGCCTATGATGGCAATGCGACGAACGTCAAGTTTATCTGCCAAAACCATGCTTTAGGATTCAGGTGTGTCTCCTGAAGTAAGTTGGGGAGAATTATGTGCTATAAAAGCGAGAATGGGGTCGTTTTAAGTCACAATGATGTAGCGACGTTAGTAATTATACATATGAATGATATCGTCGTATGTTCAGCGAAGAGTGAGAATGTCAGTCAAAGGAAAGATGATACCATTCTTTTCGAGTCGTATCAGTCCCTCCTTCAGTCTTCTTATCAACAGCTTCTCATCTAATTCGACAGCTGATAACAGAAGTTGCCGATGAATCCCGCAAAATAGCCTCACTACTACTCATTAATTCGGCGCTGGTCGGCTCCATTCAAAAAAGGTCGAATGATTGCCTCATTGAATGCGGTTACCACTTTTAGTAATCCCGGTCGGCCTCCACACGATCCCGACTCCGGGCATCGGAGCAAGGCCGCCTTCCTTCCGTACCTGAGAAACATGATGGCTCCTGCTTTCCGGGTACGTTTGAAGCGAAAGACGGACCTGTCGATACCCTCAGATTGATCATTTATCTTCTGCATGCAGGGACTTTTTGCACACAATCAAACTAATACTGCTGCAGCTTTGCGGACAACCTTTGAGGTTAGCTAATAAACATTCACATGGTAACAGTGACATCCCTCTTAAGCTTAAGCACGCAATCTGGCCCACCCTGGCTTGGTCAACAACAGGCACAATGGGGAATCTTTCTTGGCTCTACGGATACTGAGAGCTATCTTATCGTTTGAATTTGCGAGCTTTCCCTGACTGTTTCTACATTGGATATTATCTGATTCTGGGATTTCATATTCATCTCAAACAGCTTGCGAAACACTCAGTGATTGATAACGCTTACACCTTTACGCACCTACCAGGGCCTACTGATACCGACCATGCCAACGAAAACAGCGTCAATCACCCAAAATGGCACCTGAGATGAAGGCCTCGAGACAGGAGCTAACTTGGTGAGCATACTTGGCTAAGGGCCACGGAGCGACATAGGAAACGTCGCAAATCCAGAGGTCGTATCGTCTCCCCTTTCGTGCGGGCCGGGCAAATCCCAACTAGTACCGCACGACAATTCGATGTATTTTATCTAGATATTATCCAATAATGTCTCTGTAGGGAGAGTATCGAGTTAGCACAAATCCTTGTTCTATTAGGATTGCACTCCCTTTTAGCCCCAACAGCGACCTCTGCATGCTTTATCGTTGGCATCGCAGCACGACAGGCCAAGGTTGTTAGCCTCACTTGTCCAGACGAGCAGCCATGGACGGCGGTAGAGACTGAGCTCAGGCACCGGCTGTATTGGAACATAGCCGTCTTGGACCGCATGATGTCGTCGTCGCAGGGTCTTCCGGTGGCTTTGGCAGACGAACATGCGAATATTCCACTCCCAGGTCTCACAGTAGAAGAGTTTGCTAGTCCGGACAGAGCTATATATGCTCTCAATTTACAGACTAGTCGACGTATCATCCAACCTCGACAACTGGAGTATCGAATCTTGAACGCTGCGCACCTCCAGCGGCATACCGAAGCCTCACGCTTGGGTCCTGCGGATAGACAGGCAATGTTGAACAGCCTGCGGTCCGAAATAGAAGATTGGTATAGTAGCGGCTGTCTCATGCCACCGATGGAAGCAGATAACCTACCTATACATAGCAGCATCACCTGGTTGAGCGCACAGTATTATCACTTGCTTGCTTTTCTCTACTGTCCCAATCACCTCAACAACTCGGCTGCACCACCAGCTGTTACTGGGAAAGAACAGCTCGAATTTGCTAGCAAACAGCTTCAAGCCAAATCGGCGCTTCTTCAACAACACCGACTGCCTCTGAACAAGGTATCATTGAGTCGGTTGCTGCCGGTAGGGTTGGTGTTGATGTCTGGCTTTATAGCCGGTCAGGGGCAAGCGTCTTTCGTAACCCGGAACGAGTTCAGTGTTCTTATTACCCTTCTCGAAGCGGTTCCCCAAGGATGGACAACAGCACAGGAGGCAGCCCGAATCATGCAGCAATTTGTGGATATTATAGCAGGACAAGGGCTATGGTCACGACGGGTTTTGGCACAGCAACTGGGGTGATGATAGAAGAGCTTGTTAAGCCATGCATTGCCAGCTTCACAGGATTGCTGCATCAATTCTTGGGCAAGGCGACCCGCTTCCAATCCATCGAGTATGCTCAAGACACACAAGATGTTGCCCGGACAAGCCAAGTCGGCACTGCAACGCTGCAACACTCATAAATTAATGCATCGTGGTTGAATGGGACGGATTCAGATGCCGGCGGCGTAAACGAAGAATCGATGCTGGGGTATGGATGGGGCTCGTGGGATCTTGATTTCCTTTAGCGAGGCTCCGGAGGAAGCATAATAGGACTTGGTCATCGGAAGAGCGTATAGCAAGCCCTTTATTTTTTTTTATTTTTTTTT
>JABCQV010000220.1:0-87812 GCA_013186375.1 Fusarium aywerte
AAGGTACAGTACTGTACCTTAGAAGTAAGCGTACGTAACTGAGCACCTACCTACCCCAATGTTCATGATCACAAGTGCATCTTTTTTAACTTTCTTCCCCTTTCTTTTCTTCTTCGCCTTGTTTTGATCAGTCTTTTTGATTTGATCACGAACAAAGGATACCCAAGTTTCACTTCATAGCACATCTTGTCAGGGTTTTTGTTCGCCAAGCCTGTACTTTCGCCTCTCCTTCTCCGCCCCCGTTGGACCCTTTTAGGTAGTCCTGAAACATCACCACTTTCTCTTTTCTCTCTCTCTTTCGTCTGAGACAAGCGACATCATACTCAATTAAACTAAACAATCGACCGGCAACTATCATCCATATGCAACCACCGCCAAATCTCGAGGTTATACCAGTCGCCGTCGACGATGCTTCTTCGTTAATATCTGCTTCTTCAACTGTCATCGAAATGGCTACTTCAGTCATTGCCTCAGCCGCCTCCATGGCTACCTCTACAGCCGCGTCAGCTACATTTATCTCCTCTGCGCCACCAACACCCTACTCTGACGACGACTCCAACGGAGAATGCTCATTACTAGGTTCATTTGCGCTCCTCGTTCAAGGCGCACTTGGTGCTCTGGCTCTGCTATCTCTCGTATACAAACGGTGGAGGGAACGTCCTCAGCGACCTCTGAAGATTTGGTTCTTTGATGTCTCCAAGCAGGTCTTTGGTTCCGTGCTTGTGCACATCGCCAACATCTTCATGTCTATGTTGACAAGTGGTCGATTTTCGGTCCAGGTCGATCCGTCAGCAGCAACCGTTACCACGCGTTCCGATGACGACGACTACACTCCCAACCCGTGCTCTTTCTACCTTCTCAACCTTGCCATCGATGTACGTACTAGTTGTGCCTTTGCTTTTGCTTTCAGAAATACTAACTCTTGAAACAGACCACTCTCGGTATCCCTATCCTTATCCTTCTTCTCAAGGTGTTAACCGGTCTTGTCCGTTTCACACCCGTTGGCCAACCTCCCGAGTCAGTCCAGTCAGGAAACTATGGTAGCCCGCCCAATGTTTGGTGGTGGTTGAAACAATCCGTCATCTACTTCTGCGGTCTATTCGGCATGAAGGTCTGCGTCCTCATCATCTTTATCATGATGCCATGGATCTCGAAAGCCGGTGACTGGGCCCTCGGCTGGACAGAAGGCAACGAGAAGCTGCAAATTGCGTTCGTCATGATGATCTTCCCCCTCATCATGAATGCTTTGCAATACTACATCATCGACTCGTTCATCAAGCTCAAGGACACCGATTACGAAAACCCCAACGCCAACGAATCTGATGATGAAGGTCGACGCAGGAGGTACGACGACAGCGAGGATGAAACTTCGCGCGTCAGACTGGTCGATTCCGAGCATGAGACAGATAGCGAGTCAGACGACGAGGCTGATAAGCCCGACGCCCGTCCTGCGCATTCTTCCCGCCAACCCAAGGCTAGGGACTCCGAGGAGTACGATCCTGAACGCGATGGTGACGATCGGACGATCATAGGAAGTAGTTCGAGCGCCCGAGACCCGAAGGACAAGGTACCCCCAGAGTTGTTCCCCAAGGAATAGTGGAGAACACAGGTTGGTCTGTGACGGGTATTCTTTTTGTTATATTTTCTTTACATGGTGGCATTGGTGTTTTTTCGAGCGATCTATCTTTCTTTCAAGTTGTGGAGTTCTCACTACCGTGATGCACTATGCATGTACTTTGCTTGAGCTTGTAGTGTACAGTGGAGGAAGATGGGCTTAGAAGGCAAATAGTGGCCTAGGGCGTTGGAAGATGGGTACAAATTTCGGTATTAGAAGCGACTACAAATTCAATTTTCAATACGGCCTCGGTTCGGGCATAAATCCATACGAAAATCGTAACGTGTCGTGGAATAGCCTAGGGGTGATAGAGAGGTTGACCTCTAAGCCTTAGGATACAACCTCTAAGCTTTAGGGTACAGAAATAAATGACCTCTAAGCTTTAGTACAGAAATAAACGACCCAAGAATCTGCTCTCAGGTAGCAAACAGGGACACAAATTGCGTCTCTCGTGCCTCAACATCAAAGTTTTCTTTCTTATTCCCTGAAGATAACTCAATTACAACTATAACCTTGTCATATCGAGCTCTCTGCGCCAATTCGTCTTATAGCTAGCAATGAGATTTATGCTAAAAGTGCCTGAAGGCATCCCATCAAATGATAAGAAGTGCATCATCTCGCCTTCCAAGCAAAAAGTTAAAAACTGAGTATCCAGACCCATATCCTGAAGGATTTCCATAGTATCCACCCTTCAACGCCAATGCATAGAAACCAAACCCAATATTCAAGAAACAACTCTATATCCGGAAAATGCCATAACAAGTACAGGCCAAACGCCTTTGCTTTCATTCAGTTCCAGAATCTTATAAAACCTTCCCATCACTCTATGGCTGATATGGCTTAAAACCTGGGTACGACTGCTGAGGCTCGTAGCTAACAGGTGACTGAGCCTCAAGCAATTGTTGCCGTTGAGGTACCGGACGAGGGCCATAGTTACCCTCCGAGCCGGGCGGTGGTGTTCGGTAACCGTTCATAGGAGCGGGTGATTGACGGGGTGGCTGAGCATAGCCAAAGTCGTTCTGAGGGCCGGGTGACTGACGAACAGGCGAACCATAGCCATAATCATCAGGGATAGCTGGTGAGCGGCGTGGAGGAAGGTTTCCGTAAGAGCCAAATTCATCCTGATGCATTGAAACTCGCCTGGCGTAACTAATAGGGCGAGGTGAAGGGCTTGCTCGATATCCAGCATAATTTGCCGCATAGTCGTGAGGCGAGGCACTCTGGCCGTAGCTTTGTGTGTGGCCGTGTCCCTGCATCTGTCCAAAGCCTGGAGCTTGTTCAAATCCTTGTTCATAACCGTAACCTTGGTTACCGTAGGCGTGCTGATTCAAAGCTGGGGAACGACGCTCGTGTGGCATAGGAGCGACAGCAGCAGCACCGTAGACTTGATTAGGTGGAGGGGGCTGGTAGCCGTAACCTTGCTGGTGGTCGAGAGGTGAGTAATGATCAGGACCTTGACCAGGGCCTATGTAGCCACTTGAGTTGCCTAGAGGTTCGCTATATGGAGTTCCCACCATACTGTGCTGACTGGGAGGTGGCTTAGAGAGCGTGTCCAATTCGACAGCCTCGGTATGAACTTCAACCTTCTTACTGTTGGCACCCTCCCAGCTGGGCATTTCAGGCAATGCGTCGTCATCCTTCTTACTCGTCTCGAATTCAGCATATTGAGGCGGCTCGTTTCGAATAGGCTTGGTAACTCCATACTGAGGCACTGAGGGGTTCATTGGGGGTTCAGTTCGATATCCATGGTGTTGAGGTTGCGGAGCATAAGGGTCGTCAAGGTGCTTTGTGTGACTGCCAGGAGGATCACAAGCACCACAGCAGTTACCGCAGCACTTGAGGCATTGGCAACAGCTACAGCAGCACGACAATCCACAACAGCAGCAACGGATGATGCACCAGACGATACTAAATATGATGAGACCCCCGAGAATCATAATACCAATCACTGGCCATCTAGAAAGTTGTTAGTAAAAGATGTGTGAGACTAACAAGGGATATACGCACTTGCACCACAGCACACTCATACAGTTATCCCAGCTTGAGATAGCAGTTGCGAAATCCTCGGATGATTGTGCAACGTCGTCAGAGGTTTGTGCGGCATCAGCGATCACATCTCGCCGCGTAAGGTGAGAGACAATAGTCCGAACGAACTTGTCCTTGACAATTTCCCAAGTGCTGCCTCGAAGGCTCCGCGCCATAGCCTCATCAATGGAAGGCATTGTGTTGGTTTTGTCGCAATTGGCAGGTCAGAATAACGAGCGTGGTAGAATTTGAGATGTCAAATGGGTCGATATAATCGAGATCTCGAGATGTATTGATGCTGAATTTGGTAGGTATAATGCTCTGTTGTATGAGCGAGTCGTTATAGATGTCCAATTGAGTTTTGCAATAATTGATCGAAAAACGGCGAGAGTATAATTTGATGTGGTATTTGAGACAGCAACGTATGTGATATAGTTTCTTCGGCGCGTAATTCGAGTTGTTGATGCGGGTCGTTAATGGAATAAAGGACAGTGGTTTGTTTAGCGGAAGAAGAATATCCGTGATGGACGGATCAGTAGAGAAGGAAAGCGGCGCTCGCACCGGTCGGTATATAAGAATTTGTGGTAGAAAAAGAAACAATAATCGAGAATCAAGAGAGTGTATAAACAACCTGTGCAAAGGTTCAAAATAAGCTCAAGAGTTTTCCGCCATATCACTACCGGCGAGAACGTTGGATGTAAGAATGAATGGACGAGCTTGAACCAGGGAGTCAAGTCGAAGTTCAAAGGGAAGGATGGAGGAAAGCGCCCGCTCAGGTGGAGGGCCCTAGCGTTGCCGCCAACGGCGGCGGGGATGATGATCCAGGGGAAATGGAATTGGGGAGTGGACTGCTAATTTTACCCCTGGACTCATCAGGGCAAGCCAGTGGAGGCAGGCGCCAAGGGACTTCTGAAACTGTGAAACTCGACAAAGGAAATGTCGATTGGATGTTGATGGGGCAAGCAATTCATTTCATCATGTACTGTACTACTCTGTAGGTAGTAGTTTTAATGGACGAACTCTAAGGCTAATTGCGAGTATAATGACTAGTACATCAATCAAGGTGTATTCCATCAGAAGATCATATATCTCGTATAAGTCAAAAACAAAGGGACCGTCCTGTCGCATAGGTGACGACGCCTTCATGGCTTGACCTCCAAACCCTAGTCTCTATAAGACCGACCATGGAGTGGCGGAACATCCGCAAAGAAGACTGTCAAGAGCAATACCAAATGTAGACATGTTGGAGAAATTGGAGGAACAGGATAAGCATTGCCACATGTTGACGATCGTTGCTACGTAGATCCATCACGACTATCTTTGACGTGAAGCCTTCAAGAGCAAATAACAAACGAGTCCCCATGCTTCGTCTCAGTCACAGCTTCAACTTAAAATCCCTCTCCGGTAACGAATTTACGTGCGCGATAATTATCAAATACCATCAATTTATTCCGAGCTCGCGTTTGAAACCCATGTCATTGTCACCGTTAGCTCTCCTCTAGACCCTGGCCACAGCGTGGTCCATTTCCGCAATGACAGGGTCGTTTCGATTGCCGGACGATCCTGTCGCAGAATTGAATTGAGTGGAAGACAAGAGGTTTTTTGATGATTGCATCATCGACGACATATTCTAATAAATAGTCCTGAAGAATAGTCTAGAAACCTCTATTCGGCGTTATTGCAAGAGGCATCATGGGCCTTGGTATCGTGACAAACCCTCACTTTTACTTCGCAGGTTTGTGCGGCTACCGGCTCAGCTATTGGGGACTTGGCGGTCTTGTCGACCGAGAAGCCAAGGCTTAGGTTCCTCTTGCGGTGATTACGATGTGCAAGGTAGCAAAACTATGCCATTGACCTCGGTAGCATTATTTCAATTGTATACATTCGGATCGTCGTTCACTACAACCTGAGAGTAATACTCTGGAACAAAGCCGATAAATGGTATCCATTAAAAAGTGTTTCCCGAATGGCTATCATGTTTCATGCAGGCTCCTCTTGCCAACAGCTGTGGCGCCAATCCATCTGCCAATCGACGCGCGAAACTCTTGAATTCTGGAAAAGCTGAACAGAAACCATTGAGCGCCTCATGGCCGTGAGCTGAAGAAATGGCTTTCAATGCTACTGAAATAGACGCCCGCGTATTAACATGCAGCCGAGAATATATTCTGTGCACTCCAAATAAGTTAAATATGATATGATATGATATGATATGATATAGCAGTCGACTGTAGTATTGTACTGTTGATACAAGACCATGTACGGAGTAATAACATCGGACATAAAGTCATGGCGTAGCATCACCAATTATCTGCAGATTTCACCACAAGCGAATGGTAACCAAGAGTCTCAAATCTAATAATTATTTACTAGGAGAAAATTACTTGATTAAGAAGAAAAGGTATGCATCAATCCATCTAAGAACAAAATGCAGTCTTGCTCGTAAGAACAAGTGCTCTAATCCGCGGTGAGTTTCGACGAAAAAGCAGCCATTACATATCATAACTCAAGCTCCCAAAACGCCTCGAGTGGTATCCTTTCATTTGCTTCCATAACAGCCGTGTTTTTGAACAATCTCACACTCTTATCCTTCTCTCCGCTTACTTGCCAGGAGGAGGTCCAGGAGGGGGCGCATACCCGCCATCGCGCTGATATGTACCCTCAGGTTGCTGGACTCCAGAATGCTGGCCATAGTAACCGTCGTTAGAGTTGAATGTGTTGCCAGTGTACTGAGGCTGCTGCGGCTGGCCGTACGCGGGAGGCGCAACGTAGCCGCCTTGATTGTAACCCTGGTTATAACCACCTTGGTTGCCGTAGTTGTATGCCTGGTTGTTGTTGTTGTTGTTTCCCCAGGGCTTAGCAGCCATCCAACCAGTGCCGTAGACGGGCTTGGTGCCACGGCTCTTACGACGACGAGAGATGCTTTGCGAATGTTAGTATACAGTAGCTTGCGATGAGGATGATGAATACTTACAGGCAGCAAAGGAGAAAGAGAAGGATGAAAAAGATGACGACGCCTGCTAGGACCCAGCGTCCCCAGTAGGACCAATTATTGCGATAGCAGCGGCCTCTGCTGTAACTGTAGCCATAGTTGCATCTATAGTCGCGCGCAAAGATGAGGTCGTCAGTGGGCGCCATTGTGTGATGGTTGTTGTTGTTGTTGTTTGGGGGAAGGTAAAGACGCGCGATATATGTTTATTTATCGCAGCAATACGAGAAAGATGATTGAGCAAAGTTACGGAATGCGTAAATTGGGAAACTCTGTTTTTAACTCAAGGGATTGCTCGTTACGCGTTTGCAGCGTTCAAATGGCTTGGGTTGGTCAAGGTATGACGTATACTCGACAATGATGGATGATGCGACAATCAAATGGATGATGGTGTGACGTCTTTTAGGTGATACGTGGTGCTCGAATTTTTATTCAAGCACAACTCTCTGCAAGGGAAGGGTATGTGATTGACAATAAACAGAAAACAGGAAATTATTGAATCAATGGGGACAAGGGCGAGCACAGAGTGTGGGAGGGCAGCTGTCTTTGTATTCAATCTGCGACTCGAAGATATCAGCCAAGCCCAGCCTAAAATCCACCCAGCAGGTTAGGGTCAAAGTTGCCTGCGTAACCCAGCAAGAAGAACGCGAAAGAACGGTCACAGGCTCACTGTTGCTCTTGCGTATTGTCTGGGCGTTTCCACTTTACTTCTTGGCTGTCAAAGTGTCTGCGATGGCTGTTACGCTGCGCAGTGGCTGTGCTCGAGATGGACTAGAGACTAGAGTAACACTTCCAAGCTTGGCACTTACATCACGGTAACATCCTTCGCCTCATCGAGCGTGTTTGAGCCCTTATGCCGTGTTTATACCGTGTTCGTGCGTGGTTCAAGTCCGTCATCAATACGCAGCGTATCCTGTATCAGTCAGACAATTAGAAACCCAACGGCCACGGCTTCATCAATGCTCTTTTACCGGCAAGTTTATACCGAGATCAACGAATCCATCACCTGCCCAAGCACCGACCAAGTTACTAAACCTGCTGAGCCTCACGTCTTCGTCGCTCTATACCAAATTAGTCCAACAGCTTCGTTGAAGATGTGGCGAAGGCTAACTTTGATGACGACGAGGGTTCCACCCCCAGCTATTTTACTTTATCCAATCGAACGGATATCACCTTATGTCGACGGCAGATCTACTTGATGAATGAACGATGGTCTGGAACGTCATGTCAGCAACTCAGAAAGTACCACATGATGATGCTGGACTTTTTATGAAAATTCCAAATCATTGATAACACAAACAGGCTGAATCGAGCAGGTGTTTTATTTGCATTGACACGCTCTCCGCCAACAATTCGAAGCCTTGTATTGCAACGCTCTTACACGATTAAGCTTAATAGTAGTGGGTTTCTAGGTCCGATTTAGAGCATGCAGGTATTGGGTCAATTGTCGGTTATTATGTACAATGCTTGAGCATCATCGTAGGATCCCCAGGACAAGATAAAGAATACCCGGACATCGCTCTCTGGTGGTAGTTACCTGCACTTGCAATAACTACAGAGTAGTCGAGGCCGATTAAGCGCCCCATAACATGATATCCTGCGTTATCCAAGAGATAGCCCAGCCGCTCTATTTTCCCCATCGGCTACACAGCCATTTGATATTCTGGCATGTTGCCTTTCGTGATGGGAAACCAACCGAAACTTGCCCCGATTATCCTAGCGCCTCGCCACAAAACAGCGAGCACTTCATATATCGCTGTAAGTCAAACGCTAGTTGCCTTGAACCTCGCACAAGGGTCGATCCATTACCGACGGCATTTTGCTTTTGTATCCCAAACGCCGTCAAAAAAGCCTTCCGGCAAACGTCAAAATTATACATCGTGCGCCGTTCCCTTCGTAGCGAGCCACATGATCCGTCATAAATAGGTATAATGTATTCGTAAAGGTTGTTCGACTTAAAGGCCAGCTCGAGGGAAAGAGTAGCGTTGACGTCGGAGTTCGTCAGCTGCCTTTATGTTGCGTTCAGCTGCCTGTTGAGCTTGTTGTCGCGCCGCTATCGCGTTAACCTTCTCGCGGGCCTTGAGCAGACTGCTGTTATCCTGCTGCTTGATCTTGGACCGGATATCGTATAGTTGCATCAGCGTGCTTGCCCTTTCCAGGTCTTCTTCGAACTATATAGAAGCTTTGTCAGTTCTCGGGTCCTAGCTTGGCCACGGAAGACACGTTTGGCAGGAAGGTCTTACATCAGACTCGCCGCGGCGAGGAGTGCCAGGAATTGAGTTTCCGGTTGACCCTGCGTGAGAACCGGGAGAGAGAATACGACGGCCGAACTTGTCGAACTTCTCGGAAGACCAATGGCGCTGTAAGCCTGCAGGACGTCGCTGGTTGTTGGTAGCAGAGCTCGAGGTGGGGGCAGTCGCAGTTGCATCGGTTCGGGGGTAACTGGAGTGCGGAGGGTTGTTGGCACTGACGATAGCCTCAGCAGCTCCTGGGTCCTGAACAATAAGTGTTAGTTTTGGTCGTAGACAGTCGGAGCAGGAGCGCGAAGCTTGCGACGTGGCATGAAAACGTACGGCGGCGCCCAGATTGCTGAGATCGGCGAGGACCTGGGATAGTTGGAGGCTCTCCATTGTCTATAATAGAAATTTGTTTGTTGCGTGTCGCTAGCGACGTTGGCGGCGATAGAAATAGTTGAGATTACTTCCTATCGCATTCATAAGAGGAAAAAGGAAGATTTTCAGGTCTACTCTAGGAGGTAGGAGAGAGTTATGTGGGAATGAGGTCAGAAGAAATATGGAGGGGAAGGTGTTTTTGACCTGGATTGGATTGCCGCTTGTTGGCTTGCGTTGGGCGAATTTTGGGTTTCGGAGGCAGGAGGGCAGGCAGGCAGCTGCAGATCCGCACCTACCAATTTGTAGGGGAGGGGAGGCGAAACCAACCAAACTTTAGGCGGGGCAGGTGAGATAGAGCAACTGATACGGTAAAACGGTAATACAAATCCTCTCCTTTGAATCATAAATACCTAAATAACAGTCACTGATGAGCCTCATTCATCTTTGGTGGTTCAGCGAACTTACTAGACGTCGCTGCATATGCGATCACAATTACGGGCTAATGAGTTACTCAGACAGATTCAATGCGAAGCATTTTCAACATTATGCTGAGAAATAAGTTAGTGAAGCAAAACACCACAGCCAACTTTACAGGGTACCTCATTGGTCAGATACGATATTCTAAAAGTCCAGAGCTCCAGGACTGCATTAAATCCTGCATACGGAAGCTGGTGCCCCCCGGGTGCAGTGGAGGATGGACTGGGGGCTAAATGCTCGAGATTACAGCCTGTCAAGAAACTGACTGAGCCAAGTTTCTGGTTTCTGGGGTAAATCGTAAGTGCCCGATTTCTCCCCCACACTCTGGTTCCGCCCGTCTATGGAGAGGAGAGGGGAGGACGTCAAGGTCACGAGCTTAAAAAAAGCCATGTCTGAGAACGGGAAACGTTACTCGCACAAGAACTGGTTCAAAGAAGAAAATCTCACCGCTTCTCTCATATTAATACATGTACGAAAGGGATCGATCGAACGTGGGATACCAGGTTGCTTATCATGTCTTGATCGTCGCTTGAAAACAGAGAGTGCGTGGTTGCATTCCATCAAGCGGCGAACATTTTTAATCAATATTGCATCAATCTTCGCTGTGTGCCCCGGATAGGGGGGAGGGTTGCCATCATTCAGCCTGGTATTATCCCCCGTCGTACGCGGACATATGGAACCTTGTTTTTTATCACTCTCTTCGAATTCGGTGTACTCCGTTGTCCTAAATCTTGTCCACGTCATCGTATGAATGACTTTATGGGCAACTCTCATTGATTATCGTGTACTAGACTCCTGACTTCCAGTTGCGCAACCCACTGTGATTCTTTCATCCGAGTCTGTCCGATTTCGGGGCGCATGATCCAATTTCTGTTGAATTAAAACGTTCCCGTAATTTCCAGGCCGTTGCGTCGAGAAGCCTGCAGCCTTTGGTGCATGCAACCCTCACAGACTGGGGTTCCCCGCAATACACACTGCCGATGCGTGGGCCTTGAAGTTAGGTAGCTTACAGGGAGCTCGCCTCTTGGCCTAACTTGAGGATAATTGCAGGATAAGAATTCCTAAATCATTAGGAAAACCCGAATTTCATAATGATGGCAAGGAGGATGTTCAAAGAACGGATACAGAATTTGAGCATTATACGGGGAGTTCAAGACCCTTTAAGCATCCAGCATTAGGACAACGTACAATCTTTACAAACGATTTCCATCCAACCCGGAGTGGAATCCCGTCTTACCCGCGAACACGGCAAGTGATCCTTATGAGACTGTATCATATACTGTATGATTGGCGCGATGTGGAGTTGAGACTGGACCCATCCATTTCTTGATCTCGAAGCGCGCCTATGTCGTCGATCTTGGGATCATCTCATCCCACGCTTTGAAGAAAAGCCCGGGAGTACTCCGAATTCGACGTGGCGCACATGATAGACTTTCCGATTTATGTATTCTAATCTTTGAATACGAAAGCGTACTTATGTGCACGGAGTTGTTTTGTACCAAGTCCATATTGATATATCCCTGATTCCACTTGTCTTGACAGCGGAACGCGGGCACCGGTCCGCTCCAACAGTATCCACCCCCGCGTTCTCGGAGATCCGGCCCCACAGATCTACATAACGTTCTGGGTCCCGGTCCGGCCTTCAGAGACTTGTTCTAGGCTCAGCAGTTGATGCAAGAAACTGTAAACGCCATCGTCAGGGAAAAGCTCGTCCTCGGGGGGTCAGAAAACATGGCTACCGGGAGCATAAGAGACGGAATTATTTATGCCGGATATAAGTAAGTTCTTGGGTCATTTCTTTTTTATACCCTGAAGCATAGAGGTTAACTTTTTATGGCTCTGTAGCTCGTCGAACGATTCCAATATCGATTTATGGCAATAGCTCATTCGGAGGCAATCTTGTAGCTCGAGCAACAGTAGTATCTGATATGATGCATACAGCGTAGCAAGCCATGAAGTTATCACGATCGATTCAGTTGAATTCATTGTCTAGTTTGCATTAGAAAGCTCGGCCTCTAAGCTTTAGATTTCAATGGGTAACACGGGATCCAAAATACCTTAAACCGACTCACCAATTTCGGCTGTTATTCAGCCAGGATTTCTGACAGTTCGTGTTTGCATTGCTCCTCGCTGAACACAGGTAATCGGCAATCATCAACATCACACAGCCTCAACTTATCGATCGTAAGTTCATTCATAGTATTCTTTGAAAGACTATCCATAGGTCATCTTTACGCGCCAAACCAATATCCCATCAATCTCTGGGTACTCCCGTTATCCATAATGTGTCATTAAACCCCAATCTTTTGTTTCCTTTTTAAACTGCCTTAGACCATTAGGCCTTCTCAATTTTGCAAATGAGATCTGAACCATCAACAGAATCACCCTCACGTACGTGGAGTGATGTGACCTTGCCGCTGTGGCTAGCAGATACAGACATCTCCATCTTCATGGCGGAAAGAATGGCAATTGGGTCACCCTTCTTGACCTCGGAGCCCTCGTGAACACGGAGCTCTACCAGGACACCAGACATAGGCGCGCCGACCTGGCTCGAGTCATTAGCATCGGCCTTAGGTCGGCTGATGTTCTCAACAGCAGCCTTCTTGTCAACAACGGTGACTTGTCGGACCTCTCCGTTCATCTCGAAGAAAACCTCACGCTGTCCGGTGTTCTCGGACAGGGGGCCGACAGCGAGGAGCTTGAGAATCAAGACCTTGCCCTTCTCGAGCTCAACGTTGAACTCCTCGCCAATTTCAGGACGAGACAGGAAGTATCGAGTGGGCAGCACGGAAAGGTCACCGTATTGCTCAACAAACTTCTTGAAGTCCTCAAAGACCTTGGGGTACATCACGTACGAAGCCAAGTCACACTCAGTAACGGGCGCACCGTACTTCTTACCAAGCTCACGCTTGGTCTTGGCAAAGTCGACAGGGTCGAGGAACAGACCGGGTCGCTTATCAAGCTTGCGTCGACCACGAAGAGCATCGGATCGAAGAGGCTCGGGGAATCCACCGTAGGGCTGGCCCATCATACCCTCAAGGAATTCCAAGACGGAACTGGGGAAATCGAGTTGAGAAGCCTTCGCCTTAACGTCTTCAGGGGAAAGGCCGTTCGAGACCATAAACTGAGCAAGATCACCGACGACCTTGGAAGTAGGAGTGACTTTGACAATGTCACCAAGAAGCTCGTTGGCATGCTCGTAGGCCTTCTTGGTCTCAAGCCACTGGGATCCAAGACCCAGCTGAGAAGCCTGGAACATCATGTTGGTCAACTGACCACCAGGAATCTCGTGCTCGTACACCTCAGGATCGGGACCAGCAAGGTGAGCCTCGAAGGGAGAGTAGAGTAGACGGAGCTGCTGCCAGTAGACATCGAGAGCTCGGACAAGCTTGGGGTCCAGGCCAGGGTCGCACTCACTTCCCTCGAGGGAAGCAATGATAGCGTTGATGCTGGGCTGCGAAGTCATACCTGACAGACTGTCGGTGGCGGCATCAACAGCATCAGCGCCAGCCTGTGCGCAGGCAACCATAGAGGCTACACCAGTACCGGCAGAGTCGTGGGTGTGGACGTGAATGGGAAGATCGGGGTACTTCTTTCGAATGGATCCGATCAAAACAGTCGCCGCGTGGGGCTTCAATACACCGGCCATGTCCTTGATACCCAGGATATCAATGTCGAGAGCAACAAGCTTGTCGACGAGATCGAGGTAGTACTCAAGGTTGTACTTCTTGCCAGGACGCTAGAGGCGAGTTAGTCGAGATAAACAATTGATTGTAAACAGAACATAGAGAAAAACGAAGTAGAAAGAGAGTAGAGAGTGCAAATGGAAAGACTGAAAGGCAAACTGGCAGATTCTCTGAAACAGATCATTTTGCCCAAGGGGTATCATAAAGCTTAAGGCATAAGCTCAGGGTGCAGGAAATAAACAGCCCAAGAGCCATTCGAAAAGTGGCATAAATTGGCTAATATTCCGTCCCGCTGCGAGGTAGATTCCGTATGTAAGAAGAAAAAGTAAAGAAGGTACTCACAAGCATATCACCACTGTAAGCTGCCACAGCTTCTACTACTCCGCCAGCCTTTCTCACAGCTCGCACGCCGACTTCAATCTGATCAATGTCGTTCAGGGCGTCGAAGACACGGAAGATATCGACACCGTTCTTCTTGGCCTGGTCAACAAAGTGATCGATGG
This sequence comes from Fusarium aywerte, assembly GCA_013186375.1. Classification (NCBI taxonomy): domain Eukaryota; kingdom Fungi; phylum Ascomycota; class Sordariomycetes; order Hypocreales; family Nectriaceae; genus Fusarium; species Fusarium aywerte. Next base: position 13,905 of record JABCQV010000220.1, read on the forward strand.
CATTATCGGGCAGAGAAGAGTAAGCAACACCATTGGCACCACGGAGCAGCATCTGGAAAGGGATGTTGGGAACAAGCTTTCGCATCTTGCGAAGACGGTCCCAGGGATCCTCGTAGAGGAATCGCATAGCGACATCGAATGTGGCGCCTCCCCAGCACTCAAGAGAGTAGAGGTTGGAAAGGGCATGGCTGGTCTCTTTGGCGATGCCAAGCAGGTCAACTGTACGAACACGAGTAGCCAGAAGCGACTGGTGAGCATCTCGCCAAGTTGTGTCCATAAGAAGACAACCCTTGTACTCACGAACAGCCTTAGCGAAGGCCTTGGGTCCTTGCTCGAGGATGATGTTTCGCCATCCCTTGGTGCAAGGCTGGGAGGCATCAACCTTCTCTCCAGCAGAGTTGATGAGCTCAGGGACTTGAATCTCCCCCTTGAACTTGGGCTCTCCAATCTGTCCCTTGATGCTGCTACCATTGACGGCAACGTCGCCAAGGTAGGCGAGCAGCTTCTGGGCACGGTTCTGGCTGCCAACAAGGTCGAACAGCTGAGGGGTATCGTCGATGAAAGTAGTCCAGCAAGTTCCATCAATAAAGGTAGGGTGGGTGAGAAGAGAAGCCAGGAAAGGGATGTTGGTTCGGACACCTCGAATACGGAACTCGATCAGGGATCGGAGAACCTTTCTGCGAGCAATCTCGTAGGTAGAACCATGGCAAGTACACTTGGTAAGCATGGAGTCGTAGTGGGGAGTGATAACGGCACCGGCGAAACCGTTACCAGTATCAAGACGGACACCGTTACCGCCAGAAGATCGGTAGACCTCGATCTTTCCGGTATCGGGTTGGAAACCCTTCGCAGGGTCCTCGGTTGTGATACGGCACTGGATGGCAAAACCACGAGTAGAGATGCGATCTTGGGTAAGACCAAGCTGGTTCAAGGTGGCACCAGCAGCGATCTGAATTTGAGCGGCAACGATATCGATACCGGTGATCTCCTCAGTGATCGTGTGCTCGACCTGGATACGAGGGTTGATCTCGATAAAGTAGTAGCGGTTCTGCTGGTCGACCAAGAACTCCGCAGTGCCTGCATTGCGGTAGCCGGCTGTCTTGGCCAGTCTGACGGCGTCGGCAAGAATGTTGTCACGGACATCAGCAGGAAGATCCTTGGCAGGAGCAATCTCAACAACCTTCTGGTGTCGTCGCTGAACGGAGCAATCACGCTCGTACAAGTGAACGATGTTACCGTGGTTGTCACCGAGAAGCTGAACCTCAATGTGCTTGGGCTTGTCAAGGAAACGCTCCACAAAGACAGTGCCGTTACCAAAGGCAGTCTTTGCTTCGGAAGTGGCACGCTCAAAGGACTCCTTGAGACTCTCCTGGTCGCGGACTACTCGCATACCTCGACCACCACCGCCGAAAGCGGCCTTGATAATAATGGGGAATCCATACTTGTCAGTGAACTCCTTGACCTCCTCGTACTTCTCAACAGCACCTTGAGTGCCGGGCACGACAGGGACATTGGCAGCGTTGGCGAGCTTTCGGGCAGAGACCTTGTCACCGAGGGAGTCAATGACATCGGGAGAGGGGCCGACAAACTGGTCCGGGGTTAGTGCACGGACGGAGCGGGAATGGTGGGGCATATTAGACTCACGATGAGGCCAGCCTTCTCAACTTTGCGGGCAAATTCGGCGTTCTCGGAGAGGAAACCGTAACCTGGGAGCTAAGTTAGCGCTGCGAATTCCGGATACCGAAGTTAAACAAACCAGGATGGATCATTTGCACGCCGTGCTCGACAGCAATTTTGACAATCTCATCAGCAGCCAGATACGCGCCGACAGGGGTGTACTGCCCACGCTTGCCAATGACGTAGGCTTCATCGGCCTCTGAAATACAGTGTTAGCAAAAGGGTCTCTGGTAGGCATGGGCTGGTCGCGTACTCTGTCTGTGCATGCTCAATCGGTCCTCATAACTGTTGGGGTTAGTTTATAAACTCTCGTGCCGTTGGGATCGTGGTATGAAGTGAGGGGTACCTGAAGACTGCAACAGTGTGCAGTGAAAGCTCGTGAGCCTGTGAATGGTTAGCGCATTAGTCCAGGCCTATAAGGCTTATGAAACCGAGTCGCAACTTACAGTTCTGAAAATCTATAACCAAATACCTGTGTCAGCTTGGCAGTGTCTAGAGGGAACGATCGGGCGGGAGGAATGGATAGGCATACACGAATGGCTGTTCACATGTTAGCTGATTGCGGGTCTAGAATGGAGTCTGAGGCTGTTCGACTTACGAATTTCACCACGGTTGGCAACTGCAGGGGAGTAAAAGATTCAAGTCAGCGCGAGTCCTTACGATAAGCAATGGGGTATCATTCGTTTCCCAGATAAACCATTGGTGGCTTCTAGGAGCGCGCTGCCTACTTACCTAGGATCTTCTTCACATGCATGATGCTAGAGTTGGCGCGGATGTGGTGGACCGAGTTGGCCTCCTTCGGCTCATCAATGTCATCCTCCTCAAAGACATCGTTGAAGGTGAGCGGTTGCTGGGGTGCGACAGCAGCCATCTTGTGCGATTTACTTCAGCAACTTCGGGTGCTGGAAGAAGTTGAAGAGTGCGAGAACGAGAGGCTCTAGCAAAGGGAGCTTTGTCAAGAGCTCAATGGCGGGGTCTATTGTGTTTGGTGGGGTAGGTAATGAGCACGCTTGTCGGTATGAAGATACCACGACAGCTCTACGACCGCGATATCACCCAGTAGCGCAGAGAATCGTAGATAAAGGGTATAATGTGTAGCAACAGAGGAATGTATAAAGTTGAGAAGAAATAAAATCGAAGGGAAGGGATATGCAGGCGGGCGAGGGGGGTTTTGTAGAGCAATGTGAATCCCCCAAATCCGTCGTCGGTGACACGCCCGGCCTCCGGGGGGGAGAGCTATCTAGGACGGGAGGGCGTGGGATTGGTAAAGCGGACGGTGAGGGCGTGCATTTTAGAGAAAGCCCGAGGGGAAACCAGGTGTGAGAAGGCGCATCGCATCCCGTCCCAGAAAATTGGCAGGTACGGATACCAAACCTACCGCGGCGGCGCAGGCGGAACCCTCCCACTTGATCTCCATCAAAACTTTCCAACGAACATTATCAAGGTATCACACTAACAAAACGGCTTATGACTCCAACGGATCTGCTTCGGCCTTGGAGACGTACCTTTACGACATTATGGGATGGGGAAGAACTAGGCCACGCAACGATTCTACCACGGTACCTCGCCAACCCAGATTCTCTATACTGCCCATATTTTGATGGCGTATAGTTGAGCGGCGGTCGCCTTTCCGCTGGACGTGATAATCTGTGTCTGCTGGTCGGCACCCTTTCTACCATGTACGGATCTATGGATATTCCAAGATGTTGCTGACCGGGCCGGTCGCTGTAAATGGGATGCCAACAGCAATGGGAGAAGCCATAATAGCAGAAGAGCGGCTATGGGCAGTCCCGGCAACAGGACACCAGGCTGGCGGGACGAACCCCGGAAGACGAGGGGTTGAGAAGTGTGTGAACGTGATGGTAGTATGGCCGTAAAGGGAATCGACACGGCATGGCTTCACACAAAGATTTCATCGCGCCTCGCCCGGGGACAGAAAAAATTAGAACAAAACGCGAAAGCATTGAGGAGAACAGGGTGATGTCAGATATGGTCACAGACTGACACAAGCCCTCGTTACGAGATTTGTGAAGCATAACGAGATCTACTATTATATCTGAGCGAGCCAGGGTGAGATGCACAGAAGAGTGCCTATCATGTCACCAAAAGCGCCCAGCTGGCCAAGTGCCGCTGTTTTGGATAACGTCACCCAATGCACGTTTCGTTTTAACAATAAATAGACTTCAAACAATTAACGGCGGCCAGTTTTCTCGGTCTTGTTTGCGGCGATCAGCGAGACAGAGGAAACATGAGTTGACGCAACTCATTCCCCCGACACATCTTTGTTTTACTAGGCCATTGACCAATCAACGCTCTCTGATAGTGTCAGGCCTTCCTACCATGACTTGAGGTTATTATTCTGGCTCGAGCTCGCAACTTTATTATCAGCTCTAGTTATCTGTCTACTACCTAAGTATATCTTGATATTTATCTATTGAGTTTTCAAATAATAACCTCAATGATCGGTGATCGTCTTCCGCCATTACGTCTCGAATCATGCTCAGCTTCTCAGTAAAAGAAGACTCCCTTCCTCAACAATTCGGCTCGGCCTAAAGGTACATTACGCTTCTTTACGTTTCTTTTCACGTACACCGACCAGCGCGCGCCTTGCCTCTAGAGGTTTTGACGCTTTACCTCTAGAGGTCCCCTGCACCGCGTCTTTACCTCTAGAGGCTTGAGTTGTTGTTGTCCCACACGCCTGATGCCGGCGTAGGAGTGAGTAACATGTTTAACTTAGCCATGGGTGGCCATGTCATGGACCAAGGGAAGTCCAGTCAAAGTATCCACGTTTGCATCAGACTGGGCCTTCCTTAATGCCGAGGATATGTGTGTCTTTGACAGCAGCAAAATCTGGTGAGATCATCCTGGATCCCTGCTCCGAGGCTCTCACATTGAAACAGAGCCGCAGCAGTATGTGTCCCTCCCACCACATCGTTTTCCCGCACTGCCGCAGTATCTCGGGATTGGATCTATCAGTGTCACGGTGTCGCAGTGGACGACTGTGACACCGTACACCTTGACCAAGGGAGGGATCTACCTTAACCCCACCATTGACTGGACCCTGGCTGCGTTCTTTGGTTCAAGCTCAATCTCATGAATCTCAAGCTTACTGAAGGCTCCAAGCTCCAGCTTAGTCTAGCGGATGAACGTGGGGTAAATCAACATACCAGATGTCTTTCGAAGCATTTGCGCTGCCACCGCTCGCCGTTTGACTATGGTCTCATTTTAGGCTATACTGTCAACTTACCATTCAGCAATGGCTCCAGTTCTATATGTGTATTTTTATTCAGTCTGCTCGCACTCGACAGAAGGGTGTTTGAGTGCCGTCTCCACCTCACCATTGGCAATGACAAGCTCTAGGCAGTTGATGCAAAACCTGGGAGCACAAAATGAAGAAGTCTATTCATCAAGGACGATGATCACTTGACCCAATGTTTTAAAGATCCTCGTACATACTCTGTACAGGTATTCTAAGAAATAAAACACCAGAGTGTCACATCTGATTGCTTGCTTCGCGAGGTCAATGTCCCGCCTTTATCAGGCGCTTTCCCACCAGCGACCGCATCCTAACCCCCACGGAGGTCAAAGCCCGACGCCAATTTTATCTCAGATCAAACCAGGCCAAAACCCACACCATCCCAGCTATTTGATGGCGGCATGACCTGCCTAACCATGTTCTCGGTGGATGAAGACCGGCGCATTGCTATTCTTGACCAAAATGACACTTCTATTGGTGCGCATTTGACCGCGCAGCTCAACATGTCGCTTCTGTGACTTTTGCCATTATGTGACACGACTTACAGGCTGAAAGCCTCCACCGTCTATGAAAATCAGTTACAATTCGCTTTTTGTCAAACATACAGACTGTTTCCCACCCGAAAGCCTGGGTCCAAAAACAACATGTTGCAATTCGTAGGTTATTCATTAGAAAGTGAGCTAGCTCCGACCTCGGTCTTCGGTGTACCCCTCCGAACAGCTGGTCCAATGTTGTAACGATTGAATAAGATTGGGATCAAGTCGAGAAACCGAATTGGGGTAGGGCTGAAGAAAAACCGAATAGGAAGGCATGGCTCGGTTCGAGATCAGGTAATCCGTCGACGGTGTGCATCAATGAATCTGGTCGGCCGAAAATATCTGAAGCACTGACGTTTCCCCTCACAAATACCGAGTTGATTCGAATAGGTAATTGGAGTCGATCTTAAGCCTATGGAAGCAGGCTATTTTCGGCTACCTCACTACGAATTCAGCATCAACACTGTTCAATATGAAACTCGCATACATACAATTGCTCCGCGAGCAGTAAGTTATGAGACAGCAGCGAGGCTGGCTTGTGATTCAGATCACTCAACATTATTTTAGCAGGACTTTCACCACTTTCACCCAGCAAACCCTCCGCAAAAGACCATATCCTGAGCTTGAACCCCTCCAGACTGGCTCATTATGAGAAGCTGCAACTGAAGATCATGCTGCATCTACAAAAATGGACTTGAAACGATATGCTTCTATAACCGGAAAGCGGCTAGAAAAGGAAACAGACGGATCCGGCTATGCTTTGGTAATAACGGCGAGTCTCTCCGACCGTTCAAATCCGCGGGAACTTCTTAATTAAGAACGAAGATTCATCTCCACGTTCACGGGCAGAACCCGACCAGAACATTACCGATCTGTCTAGACAAAGGCTGGGGTATGCACACTGACCTTGGATTTGCTGATCATTGGCAGCTAGCCATCCCTAGTCTCCCCTTCACCTTGACCTTATTTCTTCACGTCGTGGTCCCGATGAGGGAAGGCCAGGCACAGGCACGAGAATATTGGGGACTTTGCATGCAAGACTCGGCTCTCAGGCGGCTCCACACTGCTCAGATCTGTCTTGTCATGCGGGAGACACTGGTAAATAGCTAATAGTGTTCTGGAGCGTCTGGGGTTCTGTGTACATGTCCTGAGCCTATTCGCACCAGCCTGCAGACGGCAACCCTGCTAATGACCCGGCATGGTCAAGTGTTTCCGTTCGTATGCACAATTGACAAGAAAAAAGGCAAGGAACTAGGTAAGCAGGTTAGTTGGCGAAGAGGTGCTCATGGTGAAGCCACTTGTTACTGCTACCACCGCTTAAGCATCTTGGGGGCGTCTCCGGGGAACCTCATTTATTCTCCATTCTGCGGGGGAACGGTGCCTCATCACCACTCGCCCGTGACGCTTTGATGTGGCACTGGGGAGAAACGATAGTGTATTTGCTCTAACCATTTTGATTGATCTAGGGTTCCCGAAAGGCGATCTTCCTTCTCTAGCACATTTCCGGACACAAGTACTGCAGGTACCCCGGTTTGGAGTGCGATTCTAGATGATCGAGGGAACGAATTCTTGTAAAGGTACAACGTTGTTGTGCGGTAGCTGTGTGCGTGATGACACTCTCCGAATCCCGAGCCCCAACCCGGGGGCGCTCCCATTATATGGACGGCATACAGCCCGACACACCGATCCGCCCATTGACCGTCGGTCTGGCATCCTTTTTATTTACTGACAGCATTCTGAACCTTCTGCGTGGCCTTCTCTACCTTGCCCTTGGCAGCCTCAGCTGCTTGTGCCAGCTGCTCCTTGGGCATGTTCTCCTTTCCACCCCAGTAGTGGTAGTTGAGGTATCGGTATCCTTGGGTAAGCTGAGCACCAGCGTTGACGAAGTGGCAGGCGAACAGAAGGTAGTTTCGGGGTGTGACAGCCAGGGAGTATCGCATGAAGGTACCGGCATAGATGATGAGAGCACCGGTCATCTGTCCCGAGATCCTAACAAGACCAAGTTAGTCGTTGGGCCCTGCAGGCAAAGTAAGGTAAGGATATCGTACAACTCAGGGCTCTTTTGTGTGTCCATAATGGCAGCCAGAGGGATACCAAAGTTGGAGACAGGGCCCCAGAAGTCTGTAAGAAAACAGTCAGTTCACATCTTTGCATGTCAAATGCTCCGAAGCTACCGTGTTCCTGAAGCATTGAGCGTATCAGTACACACAACCCCGCAACCCAATTGACACATCACAAAAGGCCAGCAATTTTTTCTTCATGTTTTACATGCTTAGACAGGCTTCTGAATGTGTCGCGGTCGTAGGGTTGGATGTTGAGTTGCTATATCACAAAACTGCGCTTTCGGAGACGAATCGGAGCTCATAGAAAAAGCATGACAGGACATTGAGAGACGTACGGGTCGAGCAAATGTAGTCAGATACCGGGTTAGACCGGATCTTGGCGTTCGCAGCCTTGATGAGAGCAGCCATTTTGAATAATTTATATGAGCGACGCCGTGAGTATCGGTAATGGGAGCGACCTGTCGTTAGGTTGAGGTGATGCTGTTCTCGCACTCGAATTGAGCGCGCCGAACAGGAAATTTCCAGTGTTGAGGTCACGTGACCGACCTATCTTTGTTTGCTAACTCAACCATTCACGTCGTGCTGCCATAATAAATTCCAAAACCCCGAATATTAAAAAGCACTGTATACATTTCCGCGACATCTTTTTGATATCTCTCACTCGATAGTAATGTTGATGCAAGATCTAAAATCTGCTAGATTCGTTGGATTCGCAGCGGTACCGAGACCATCACCTGCAATTCACCGACGGTCTGGGTTTGAAAGTATAGCTGAAGCATGGGGACCTTCGGATGTTGTCCGTCTGGAATAGACATGCATCCATCCTCGGAAGGGGCGTGTGCTGAAGACGGACTGACGCTACACTACTGCTATACCTAGCTCCTAGCTTGTGAGGCTCTCGAGATGCTATCCCGGGAGTTTGCGGGGGATTGGAGACTATACCGAGCTCCTCCATCTTCTCCAGCACGGGGCATCCGTACCCCAGACAGATACTGGGGGCTCAAAGATGCTATCCGTCTTCGTCTATTCCTGTCCACTTGTTACGTTAGTTCAGCCCCGATCGATTCTTCTGTTCGGCTAGATGTTATTTTCCAGAAGGACGATCAAATTGGAGCGAGATCCTGTTCCAGAAGACTTCTCTTAACAGCAATGACTAGAAACAAATGGTGCAGCTATCGATTCCCCAATACGAAAACCTAGATCAAGTATTCAAGATACTTGGTACTAAGCTGGTCCCTGAGTGCAACCATCGTGAAGCCAGACCGGGGTATGGAGAAAACGGACACCCGGAGCCGGCCCCGATATCCCGGTGTCTCCCGATGAAAAGGATGGATCGGGATCTCTTTTACCATGAAATGTAACGTGATCAATCTTGCGTCGCCCTTTATGCCGAGATCCATGGCATTCGTTCTATCCTTTCCCTGGTTCTGTTCTGCCGCCGCATGTGCGGGTAAACAACTAACAAGGAGCCGCTTCTGCTTGGAGTTCCGACTGTGGAGAGCTTCGCTGGGCTGTTAAACCCGAAGTAAGCCGCCTACCATGTAAACATTTGTCAAGAAAAAAGTGTTGGCGGATATGAGAGAATCCGGCGGGCTTGTAATTTCATTTTTGGTGCCATATCTTGTGGCAGTTAAAGACCATGTTCATTGACATTGTATATTGCAAAACGATGACTTGCTTTTGACTAGACTCTGTTACATCTGGTTGGTCAAATAGCCAAACTCATAGTTCTCCACTCTTTGGCAATGAAGACAATATTTTCTGTTTCCCTTCTGTTATTCGACCACCATCGACTGTGCAATGTCTAGGGTTATACTCCTGTGTAAATCTAAGTGATGAAGAGCGACTCCAATGTTTCTCTAGAGCCTTGCGCCAGAACAGCTGATACTTGTAGGGATGAGTCCTCCACAAACGTACTGTAGGAAATCATAGATATGTAAAACTGTCAAGCATATCTTGTATCTCTAGGGGGTAGTAGGAAAGTTATGCCCGCTCATAGGGTATTTATTTCTATTCCCCAAGCTTAGATCCAAGACGGCATAAAGTGACCAAGTTATTTTGCCTCTTATGCTGCTAAAGAGTCAAGTTGTCTGCGCAAGGTGTACATATGCCGGTCACCGTCACTGCTGGAACTACCCTAGACTCAGCCACAAACATAAGAGATTGTATAAGAAGCGAAACAAACCTTTGCAAAGGATTAATCGATATATTTTAACGTCCGTGTATTATTGATATGTATGCTGTGCTATGAACAAAAATCTCACGTCTTATGTTGATCTTCAGTGAACTTTGTTCTCGCTTATGCTATGTGGCTGTCGGTCCCTTTCAGCCACAATCCAATAGATACAGCAGTGACCATACTACGTGGTATAGGCTAGGCAGAAACCAGAAATGTAGCAGTGATTCAGTCCTGATGACCCTCTACTTTACTAAGTAATGTATTTCGAAAATAGACGAGTTTTTGGCCACTGAGGTTGAAAGATAAAATTGCAAGACCCCAAAAGGGCTGGTGACTCATCGTGACTGACTATCAAATCAGCCAATGCTCGTCTTTGTCATTGTCGGCTTTGCCACACGGAAAGAGACAGGGCTCCACCGACTTCAACGCCTCTCAAGAATTTGTTGCAATCGCTCCTGATATATCATCAAATTCCTCTCTCTTTCCTTCAAAACTTTCCTTCTTCAATCCTCTACCTCACACGTTTGCTCTTGTAGCAGGACTGTCAAACATCAGTTCTCATTTGAACAAGCACTTCATTGCTTCTGCAGTTTCTTTGTCAGACGATCGCTTTCCATAATCTTTATTTTTAAGTTTGAAGACGCTTTATATTTTACACAGCGCAATCATTATATCAGCACCAGGGCCTCGTCTAACTGCCTCGTCTTGCAACGTCATGGCCGAGCAGGAGTCTAGCCGTGCCTCTAATCAGGCACAATCTCAGACTCAAAATTCGCCCCAGAACGATGGTCAAGGATCAGCTTCAGCATCTCGAGGAGGCTCACGTGGAGGACGTCGTAGGGCAAGGGGAGGACGGAATCGTGGTCAGCGACAAGATGGTTCAGCACAAGGGTCTGGAGGTCGTGGAAACGCCTCCCAAACAGAATCTGCCAATACCCCAGTCGCCACAACATCCGCAACCGTCCCTACGGGGCCAGCAGCCTCTAGCGCACCTGAAACCCCAGGAAACTCTAGAAATAGATGGAACAGAAGAGGCAACAGAGGTGGTGCCCGAGGGTCCGTAGAACAAGGGAGAGGCGTGTTTACGATGGGGCCTCGACGACAATTTGGAGGTCGGTTAACAACGAATGAGCAAGCATCAGACGCAGCTGCCCAGGACGCATCTTTGCGTGCAAATGCCCCAGATTTCGTTCCCGGGCAGCCGGCGCCTCAAACAAGGTAAGTAAACTATCCAATTCAGGCACAAGACAGGCCGGAGACTAACCATTACAGCACTGGACAGCAATCCTCAAGTGCAGGCGGATCACAGTCTGCAGCCCACCCTCGCTCAAGAGGAAATCGCACAAGGAATAGGAAGCAAGACAGACCTCGCCAAGAAGTTCCCAAGTCTACTGCTTCCGAGCTCTGGCAACGAATTCAGGAGGATATCGCCAATTGGAACTACGAATGCCGGATCTGTACTGAAGAGGTCACCCGGAAAACCGAAGTTTGGTCCTGTGCCACCTGCTGGACCGTTGTCCATCTTGAATGTGCCCATCAATGGTGGGATACTTCTATGAAGGTCAATGAAGAGAGCGGCGATAGATCATGGCGTTGTCCTGGATGCAATTCAACTTTGACCGATGAGCCAGGTGACAGTTCTTGCTGGTGCGGCAAAGAAATGCATCCTAGTCGGAATAGCATCCTGCCTCCCCACTCATGTGGACAGACCTGCTCCAAACCTAGGTCAACATGCTCTCATCCATGCACTCTCCAGTGCCATCCTGGCCCCTGCCCACCTTGCACCGTCCTCAGCCCACCGGAGCCGTGCTACTGTGGAAAGCACTCCCAACGAAAGAACTGCAGAGACACCGATTACTACAATGGATGGAGCTGTAGAGAGTTATGTGGTGACCTGCTCCCTTGCTCACAGCACGAGTGCTCTCAGCTATGCCATCCAGGCATGTGCGGTACTTGTGAAGTAACAGTGCAGGCAAAATGTTACTGTGGACGAGTTGAGAAGGAGATGCAATGTTTCAAGCAGGATGACCTGTGCGATTCTTATGATGACGCCAACGGCTCTTGGTTCGAGGGTTCTTTCAGCTGCGAGAATACTTGTGGAAGAAAGCATGATTGCAGTGTCCACCGTTGCCAGTTGCCTTGTCACCCACAAGATGAGTTGCCAGCTCATTGCCCTTTCTCTCCAGATGTTGTCACCCATTGTCCTTGCGGAAAGACACCGCTCAAGGAACTCATGGAACAAGCTCGCCAGTCTTGTGGTGACCCCGTTCCTCATTGCGAGAGGAAGTGCGAGAAGAAACTGGACTGCGGCCATCTCTGTCAATTACTCTGTCATACTGGGGACTGCAATACTTGCACAGAAGCCATGGAAGTTGATTGTCGTTGTGGCCGAGTCACATCCGAGACGATGTGTCACGGAGCAGAAGTCCAGCATCCCTTATGCTTCAAGACCTGTCAGGCAAACAGGAACTGTGGAAGACACCGTTGTGGCGAGCATTGTTGTCCGGGTGAGAAGAAAGCTCTCCATCGGATTGCTCAGCAGAAGAAGCAACGTCTTGGCCCCGACTCGCTGCCTGTCGAAGCTGAGCACATATGCGTCGAGACTTGTGGCAGACCACTCAAGTGCGGTTCTCATAATTGCGAACAGCTTTGCCATCGTGGGGCTTGTCAGAGCTGCCCCGAAGCCATTTGGGAGGAGATACCATGCAACTGCGGCGCTACTGTTCTTCACCCACCCCAACCTTGTGGTACTCGTCAACCTTCTTGCACAAACAAGTGTCAACGTCGGCCCACTTGTGGACATCCTCCTGTTGACCACCAGTGCCACCCCGATGACGCGACTTGTCCCCCGTGCATCTATCTCGTTGAAAAGATGTGTCTCTGTGGGAAAACCACATTCCACAACAAGCCGTGTCACCTACAACAAGTACACTGTAGCAAGGTCTGCGGGCAGAGGCTGTCTTGCGGCCTCCACACATGCAAAAAGTTATGCCATCGTCCTGGAGAATGTGGAGATGCGCAGGCTGGTTGTGAACAGCTCTGCGGAAAACCAAAAACCCTTTGCGGCCACCCGTGCCAGAGTGTCTGCCATGGCCAGACAGGTAAGTCAATGTTCGCTTCGTTTCAAGCACAACGACTAATAATTCTTTAGCTTGTAACGAATCTACAGCCTGTCAGGTGAAAATGACAGTTAAATGCCCTTGTGGAAACTACAAAAAGGAGTTCAAATGTCTAGCTAGCATCAGCAACCCGACTCCAAACCGTCCGGAACTTCGATGTGACGAAGAATGCGAACGCCTCGACCGGAACCGTCGTCTTGCCGCAGCCCTTAACATTGACCCGGCTTCCCACACTAACGATCATGTCCCCTTCTCCGACGACACTCTTAAGCTGTACAAGCAATTTCCCAAATGGGGTGATGAGCAAGAGAGTCATTACCGTGTCTTTGCGGCCAACAAGGACGAGGTTCGCCTGAGATATGAGCCTATGAAAAATGTATCACGTCAGTTCCTTCATCTTCTTGCCGCAGACTTTGGCTTTGAGAGTAAGAGCGAAGACTACGACATTCACCGATCCGTACTTGTTTGGAAGACAGAGAAGTTCGTCTCGGCGCCGCCAAAGACCCTTTCCCAATGTGTCAAGATTCGAGCCGCCCAAGCTGCTGAAGCCGCGGCAGCGGCAGCAATTCGACCACCTAGTCCGCCAGTCTTGGAGACAGAGCCATTTAACGCACTGGTACTCACCGAGCCCCGGTTTGGGTTGACAAACGATGATGTCAATACCGCTCTTGCGTCGGATCTCTCATCACTACAGGGATTTTCTTTCAAGGTCGACTTCCTCAACGAAGAAGTTCTCATCAAGGCTACTGTCGCATACTCAGCGTTCCTCACACCCGCTCCCCTGGAGAAGAGCCTCGAAACTCTCAAGCCCCGCATTGAGCAAACGATTCGCCGCGAGAAACTCGCCGAGAGCGTGCTGCTCTGTCATTCAGACGTCAACGGTGCAATCACCCGTCGCGAGGTGCTACGTCGAGCTGGCGGTGGAGGATGGAGCGCTGTGGCCGGACGCGCGGCATCCAAGCCAGGATCATCATCCGCGACCGAAGAAGCTAAGCCTGGCCGCAAACTACTTCTCGGGCTCAAGAAGAAGAAGCCACAGCCGGAGGCGGGAAAGGTGTGGGCTGCCCTTGATGGAGATGTTGAATGCTAGAAAGGGATCATTTGACCCGCTGACTGCAACTTGATGATGTTGAGTCTCACAATCAGATAGTCTGCAGATATCTCACTTGAATGGAAGCGTGAGCATAAATTTGACAAAGAATCATGATGACAATACTAAGCGTCGAAAAAAAACATGAATTAAACTGATCTAAGTAAGGGTCGTTCCCGTCATTTGAAAACGTGGTGTTCAGACCCTCCAATGTCTTGCATATTCTAGGTCAAGTCGTCCAATGACACGTTGAATAAAGCGTTGGACCTTGCGGGATTGAGGCCTTCTCAATTAAACTTGCATGCAAGACATGGATGCAACACTAACTGTAATATTTTTTTTTCTTTCGCATCACGCGCGCGCACTTTCGCATGTTGATGGAGGTATCACATGAGACCGCATCTCCACCAACACCACACACACACGCGGATAGACAAAAGCTAATTAAGGTCTATCAATGTCTCACAACTTCCAGGTTTTCCTTCCAATTTGAAGGAGGGGCCTCGAGAAATATAGCCATTGCCAAAGGACGAGTGCGTACGTATATATGTACTTGAAGAAGAAAGTATGTAGATGCAAAAAGGTTGTTAATACAGAAAAAGCAGGTTTCGTTCAATCGTGAGTGCTAGCTGGATGTTGTCCGTATGCTTTTCTTCTCTTCTCTTTTCACTCAGGCCGGCCATGCGTATGTGAAATGGAACATCAAGGGTGGTGTTACCGAGTCTCTACTACGAACGCGTCTTTTCTTTCTCTTCATCACCTGTTACTTCGGCGATGAAGTCTGACATGGCTTCAAAGTAACCTTCCTCGAGGACGCTCGAGTTATGGTCGCCCCCGGGGAGAGGCTTCCACCGCTTGGTGGGTGCTGCGGAAAGCTCGTACAACTGTTTCATATGTTTTGGTCTGCAGAGCGTTAGCTTCTGTTTTGTGTTACATTCATTGTGCTGATCAGAGAGAAAAGAGGAGGTATGGTAGATCGTCAGAGAATATTTGCTTTCATATCAAGACCACGAGGGTACTTCAACTTTTGTGGGTGATGCAAATTTAATCATCATATGATCAAGGGTGGGAATAGAGAACGATGGTGTAGGAAGATGAGCAACTTACGGAACAATCTCATCCTGCAAGCCACTGATGAAGAGCGTCGGCACCTTTGTGATGTTGGGAAGAACCGACTCACTGGGCCAGACTTGGTGGCATAGCAGGGTAAGGTATTTTGCGGGGGGCACGACGGAAGGGATGAGCTTCCGGATGGAGAGAAAGGTGTTCTCGAGTATCAGACCAGCGATGTCACCCGCTTCTTGGTTCTTGGACACAAGCTTGATGGCGACGGCACCACCCAGACTCTGCCCGTAAACCATGAGCTTGTGATCGCGTGTCTCGGCCCGCTGCCGCAGATAGTTAAGACCAGTCTGAGCGTCAATATTTAAACCCGACTCGTCAGGCTGGCCCGTTGAGGAACCGTAACCTCTATACTCGAGCATGAAGACATTGCATCCAATATAGTTTATAATCATGCGAGCGATGGGTAACCGATGACCAATATTGCCAGCATTGCCATGGAACATCAATATGGTGATGTTTGAGTTCTTGTGACCGCGAGGGCCGCGGATGTAGAAAGCTGAGAGCTTCTCGCCATCGTCGGTCGGTATGTAGAGCTCTTCGAAATTTTTGATGCCAAAGTCGGAGGGTTTGGGAACGTCTGAGCGAGAATTTGCAGGAATGTTGCTCGGGTAAATAAGAGCCCTAATGCAGGTGGTTAGCGCGGGGCTCGGTAAGATGATGATGCGGGTCAAGCAGTCGTAGTAGTAGCAGCAACAGCAGCAATGGAAAGGAGGTTGGGAGAGGAGGCGGTAGTTGGTGATGGTGGATAGTGGTATACTGACTTTTGCTTAAAGTATAGTAACGAGGTGAGGACGGCAGCGATACCCTGTAAAGATGCACATGATGTTAGTCTGGACTGTGGTCTTTGTAGCGCAGTTTACGAGGCTGAACGCCAAGGACGTACCGTTGAAGCCAACGCGGGTAGACGCATGTAGCTGGCGACCGAGCTCAATACCGAGACGGTCTGCTCAACGTAGTTGTTTGAGGATTGCGACGTGGGAGAGTTGGAGCTCGTCATGGTTGCTTTTGCAGGTTTGCTGGGCATTACTGCTAGCAACTGATATGTGATGGGATTCGTTCGATCACAGATGCAGGTACAGGTAGGTCAGGCAGTCAAAAAGTCTACCTTGAACCTACTGGACCTGAATCGGACTGAACCTGAACCCGACCGAGCCTGGACTGAACGGACTGTATTGTGAGGGATGGGGGAGATGGGGCCCCGGCGGTGATTTACAGCGGAGACCTGGAGACTGAAGGGCGGAGCAAGGGGTAATAGCAGGTAGGTATGCTTCTCGTATGGTCTCTGTGCTGTAGATTGTAGCGGTCGGCAACGTTTCGAAAATACGGTGACTGATTCAACGGAGCAGCGCAAAGTCTCGAAGGGTCGATTTCGGAGTGATGTTTTCGATTTCGAGATGAGGCAAGTGCTGGTGGCGAGTTGAAGTCGAGATATATCTTTCGAAGTGTTTGTTGTTGGGGGAAGAAAAGGAAGAAAAAGAAGGCAGTAAAGAACAGACAACAGAAGGATCGATAGCCGAATTAGACCTCACTTGTCTTGTACTAGGTAGCTATTCCGTGGTATTCAATTCCCTAGGCCGTAAAAGTGAAAGAGTCCAAGCTGAATCGAATTTGTGTTGAAGATGCCCCTGGCTGTTCTCGTCGGTAGCGATCCCACTTATGGAAATACCAGGCGCGAGGATGACATGGGTCTTCTTTGACGAAGATATCGATGTTGGCGAGATAAGGAGATGCAGAGTCTTTGCATAGGTAAGGTATTATGATGGAAAAGATAGATGTAGAAGCACGATAAAACGATGCACAGGTATCCAAAATGGGAGATGGATTCCAATTCGACTGCAGGGATGTCGATGCGTCTTCTAAGGAGGAGCGGTATCTGAGAATGGTGAGAGTGGAGTTGCAGTTGTCATGTCATTGAGAAGGTTAAAAAGACAAAAGAACAAAATTACTTCAAAGCAAACGTCAAGTTAGAAAAGTCGGTAAATCATGACATGACTAGACTGGCAATCTCTCAGGCCTTGAGAACAATAATAGTTGCAGTGGTTAGTCTAGCACCTCAACAATTACAGACAGTAGAGGTGAACTGCTGCCAGTCATTTACCCATGTCTGTAGCCAAGATGGATGGATATCGACAAACCTCAGACTCAATCCCATGGACGAATGGATCAGCCATGGTGGGGCACAGAGTGATCTCAGTAAAATGAAGAATACTCTTTTCATAAGCGCAAACCAAGTAACGGTCAAGGCTATTTTGGGTGGAGTCTGTACTTGTAGAAGCAGACTACTTCAGGTACCCGAGTGCCCTCCTTGGCTTAGGTACTAACCTATCCTCACCAATGAAGCTGATACACGCGACGAAACACAATGATCAGCAAAGACAGCGAACAGTTGGATATTATATGTGACGACCATGAAGAAGGGCAAATGACAGACAAACCAATCAGCCAGCCATTGAAACTTTCTACCAAACACAGAGTAGGTATCCAGGTGATGTTGATCGAGATGATGTAGGTGGAAATGAATCAACTTTCCCAACCTAACGACTTGTCCAAGTTGGGAAGCTTCTACGAAGAAACGAAAGAGTCTAGAGCTTCTCCATGACACGGACCAGGCAATGTTGTGATCAGTCCAATAACAAAGATCTCATTTCTTCCAAGCCGATGATCCGGGAAGATCTCAACATATTACGACCCCGTAGTCTATCGAGTATGTACATCGCCATCATCAACATTATGTCCTCAAAGGTTTGCGCAGTACTGTAACAAATTGTTAAATGCAACAAGATGAATGGATGGTTCAACAATGTAACAGTCTGGGGAACTTGACAGCTATTGGCGAACTGTTAAAAAATGTGACGAGTTTTTGGTTCCTGGCTAATGGATCAATCACATCTGTTTGACCTGCATAAGACCAACCAGGAAGCTCAGCCAGGTCCGATACTTCGGGAACCCTTCCTTATCTTGACCTGTAAATCATCAAATGGCGACAGAAGGGGGTTTCTTTTTCTTGTTGATGAAACGGTATTGCGACAGAGAGCTCTCACTTTTCTTGTTCTTGCGTGGGGGCCGAGGATGTTTTCTCTCCGTCTCATCCGTGTCTGACTGAGGGTTTGACTCAACACAAAAGCTGAGTGAAGGACCGACTGAGGAATGCGGATAGGAAAGTTTATGGAAGCAAAGTTTCCTCGTCTCGGTTCTTTATGTCTTCCCGTCGTGGGCTGTCTCTAATAACATTGACTGGGACTCCATTGCTCAGCTTTCGTATCTATGTATGTACAGTATCATCAATCATGCTCAAACTGCAGCATGTCCCTTCCCATCTATGCCTATGTTGATCCAGGACCAGCCCATCCCCTGAGACACGCCTCGTCTTGGCAATCTGCGCCCACCGTGCGGTGCTTTTAGCCTCTTTTTGTGGCGATAGTAAGCAGCTAGATTGATCAAGGCATAGCTTGACGGGCTAGACAGACCACGAGACATTCTTTTGAAATAAAGGCGCATTTTGCTGAGCCCACCCGAAAACTCACTTACGATTGTGAGGCGGACAGGCGAGAGAAGTTCGAACTGGAGGGACAATCAAGTCAATCTTGTTTGATGTAAACAAATGAGGGCTCCGCTGCTATGCGGATACCTGGCAGCTTATCCAATTCAGTGGGGGGTAGCTACCGTAGCTAAATGACGGGCAGCAGCACGATAACGTGGGCTTGATGAGATGCTTCATAGGCGAATTGCACATAAAGAGTACGTACATAGTACGTAGATACATACATACCAGCTAGGAGAATAGTCGTATGCAAGGAGCCATGGCATGCTATCGATCTGAACTCTGTTTTTAGCACTATCACAATCATCAGCATGGAATTTATGTTCTGGTTCGAGGCTGATGAATCAACAAACGTGCTGATATCTTTCTATTATTGGATTGCTTTCATGCAGAACGAGGGCATGGACCGCGCGGTTACTATTCATCCTACAGAAGGATCGTGAAGCTGTATGCACAGCCATAGCACGTCCTTGATAAAGCCGCGGAACCGGGTTCTTTTTGAACAACGCACAATTTCCGTCAAGGGTTGATAGACGTCAGGGACATGTCGTCTTTATTCTCTTTAATGCCCCGCAGAGAAGCTTATGTAGAAGCTATTCCAAATGGATTTCTGCTTGAAAGAACCCTTGTAAGTGAGTCTCTTTCAGTTTGTGGACCCATTCAGGCGCTGTTGCTTCGCTTTGAGGCCCTCTCTGCCTCAACATGCATTGCAATTGCACATGGCATTTCTTGCGGCATGTTGCAGACAAACCAGGGCATTTGACATGGCACGCCAAGAAAGCATGTTAGGAAAAGCCATCCATCCACAGCTCAGGTACAGCGGCGCTATGAACAACGAGATATGCATTGCCATGGCGTATTGCTGATCATGGAATTATTGAACAAGCGTCAAGCCCTCTTTTTGAAACGATTGCAACTCTTTCTCCCTAAGAATGTACACTATTAAGCGCACCGCGAACCCTGGACCAAGAGGGGGACGAGACGCTGTGCCCCTCCGAAACTCTTGTTTATGTACTCCTGACACCCTCGCGAGGGACTCTCTGACAAGTGATTGACAAGCGCGGACAGTCACCAATCAAGGTGAATGTGCCCGACTGGGCGGCATTGGGCTTCGCATTGATAGAGTGCCCCTGGTATCCCGACCAATAGAGATGACGCCTCAGAGCAGGTTTGGAGGAATGCCGGATGGATGAGCGACATGACGGGTCCAGGGCGAGCGGCTTCAGAGTTTCCAGGGTTGGATTGCGAGGTGTGCATCATAATCAGCATCATCGTCAGTCAATGACAGACAATCTGGGTTCTGCTAATTATATGAGCGTGTACACCAATCATTGTTGTTGCCAGGCGTCGCTGTAGCAGCCGTCTCACACACACACTGATAGGCTGAGACAAATCTGAGCTGTCCAACCAGAAGATGCTCGAGGCTTTTCTGGCTGAAGTAGGCTCTATTTTGAGGTTTTTGAGGGTTTGTTTTTTGTTGTTTGGGTGTTTTTAAGTAACGAACCACAAACTATCACTACTATGTATACAGTTCGTAGTGGATGAATGGCGTGAGATGGTCTAAACTCTCCTTCCACCTTAATCTCGATGGCTCCTATTGTAATTTATCATTACTAATTAACAAAATCTCCTGTTTGTTGTAACTATTCCTGTTCCTATCATTTGCAGTCGTTGCTGCAGGTTACCATCTTTCAGGGTGTTTGTTACAGCGGGATGGTTCTGTAGTGTCTTCTGCAGCATCCACTTGATCAACCAACCGGCCTCTTTTTTTTTCTCGTTTATTTTTTTTTCTTCCACAACCTCCACTTTGGAACCACCCAACAAGCACTCTGTCACAATTCTCTTCTACTACATCAGCGCGCGCTTGCAGTTATTTTTTGTCTTGTTCTTTTTACCAAGAACAGACTTTTGCTCATCCCTCCATCTCAACCTGTTGGAGGCATACTAATTTAATATCTTGGGATCACAAGCCACACCTTCCCGTCCACTACCCGCGCCTCCATCATCACGCACCCACACACGCTACAAGAGCCCTTCGCAGTATTAACCGTGCTCTTGGGAATAGGCTCAGACTCAAACTCAGACTCAGACTCAGACTCCATCTCAACAGACCCCGGTCTCGTCTCCAGGACCCCTCCACCTGACTCTGTTTTCAAATCTCGTCTGTCGTTGGTACTGGTCTGGCTGGCTATCTTTGTCCCGCCCGCCCCTCCATCAAATCTCGTGCTATCGTCAACTCAGTCAACTTTGTTTCCGCTTTTTCTTCTTCTTTTTTTTCTTCACTTGGCCAACGCGACGCATTCCTCTCTCTCTGTGCGCAAGTCTTGTCTCTTGCTTCCTTGCTTGGAGTGCCTCATTTTTCTTTCTAAAACGCTGGCTAAGCTTATGCTGCCCAAGTCGTGCCCAAACAACAACCCAACGCAACCTTGGACAAGCTAGTCTTTTGCGCCTGTCATATCAGCATCCTCGCCCAGGCCATACAGGGCTCTGAGAACAGACACTGCCCCCGGTTTTATTTTTGCTTGAACTGCCTCAAAACCATCCCTCGGCCGAATCATTTTGTCCCAAGGCCCTTGCGCCCCTCCACTTTCAGTCTTTACTGGAAGCCCAGCAGCCAGCAATTCTGCAGTCTTTTCAAGACGTTGAATCTGAGCTGTTCTCCCGTTAAATACCGAGGGCCTCTCTGAACCGCACCGTTGTGCAGGTCTGCTTCTCTTCTTTCTCCGTTCAACCCACTTAACTGTTCGACACTCGAGTGTCATTTCAACCCAGCAGCCATGGTTTCCTTCTCATGTGAGGTACGTTTGGTGAACTGAATTAATTGCTTTGACTTCTCTTCCATCGTTGGTATGGCCTGGCCAAGCCTCGCCTATCCATTCCCCCGGCTCGCATAGTTATGCTGGTCTGGTATCCAAATGTTCCCGCCGCTCAAGCCATCCTCATATCCTATCCCCCTCCGTTTCCATATCTCATACACAATTGCTTTGCTTTGCATTGCAATGCAATGCCCACCCTTCAACCCAAACAAGCCCACCTCAATGCCCACCCCCCCAAAACAACATCATACACGCCTGACATCACTCCTACCACACCATTCATGTCACGAACTGCCTCCTTCAAGGGACACCCCTTCTTCCCCATGCCGATCTCCTGGCCCACCATAAACCGTCCTGTCTGCCATGCTCTCGCCTCCCCTGGCATCCCTCAAATATCCCAGTACACCACCCCGCCGCATCGAACGAGTCTCCATTGTCTTGCATCTCACTTATACCCTTCACGCCGTAGTCGACTTTATCAACTTTGATCTTTGTTATACTAACCCAACTTTCCTTCTTATAGGCCTGCGGCGACGTTCTCACAAAAAAGAAACTTGACCCTCACCGCAATCGTTGTCGCGGCGCTACCTTCACCTGCATTGATTGTATGGTGTATTTCCCCGGTGTTCAGTACCGATCTCATACCGTATGTACTACTCAACTGGTTCGAGGGCCATAGCTTCTTCCCTCGACTCACAGCCCCTGACTCTGTGTAATCATCTGACATCATATAGAGTTGCATGACCGAGGACCAAAAGTATCAGGGCGCCCTTTATAAAGACAAGAAGAACAAGAAACAGAAACACACTCATACCCACGACAACCAGCAACACTACACTCAAGATCAAGCAATGGCAGCCGTTCAAACCCCCGTCAACCACACTGCAACCATGAACCATTACGCCTATGTCGAGGATGCTCCCGAGGATCAGTTCGGCTGGGCCGAGTACGAAGAAAGCAGCGATGACGAGTCTCCCAATGGCCCTCCGCCAGAGGCCCCTACACCACCTTCCGCTGCCCCCGAACCCCATGTCGACGTTTTTGAATTCCTCGTTGGAACTGGCGAAACGCCCAATGCCTCCAACATGAACCTAGGAGAGCAAGACTTGCCTGACGGTGAGCCAGGAACCTCTCTGGTACGATACGAGCCCAAGGACAAGCAAGACGACTACAGCTTCATGGACGACGACGAACATGTTGTCGAGTATGGGAGTGGACCTGTGCCTGCCGCCGAATTTGTTACTCCAGCTCCGAAATCCGAGAGACGCAAGAGCCGCAGCAGCACTGAGAAGAAGGACAAGAAGCGCAAGCGACTCCATGTCGACATTCCCAACGACCAAGAAATGACTGACGCCCCTCCGGTTTTGCACTCGGGGCTGACTGGCGGCATCAACCGTATGATGCGCCCTGTCTACCCTCCTTCCCCTGACTATTCCGGTGGTGATATGCCCGACATCTCTCCTGCCAGTCCTCTCAAGAAGTCAAAGCACTCTAAACATTCTTCCAAGCACTCCAAGAATGCAACTGCCGGTCACAGCATCTTTGGTATGATCGGTGGCAGCAAGTCCAAGTCCAAATCCAAGTCAAAGACCAAGTCATCATCATCGAAGTCCAAGAAGAGCTCTTCCTCTAAGAAGTCTCACAAGGAGAAGAAGCCCCAGCAGCTTATTGAATACCGCCCCCAGAGCAAGGACGGCAAGACCGAACCCAACGAAGGCCAAGTGGTTCTTTACAAGCCCCGTGCTGATGTCTTCCTAAGCTTCGTCGACAAGGGTCCCGAAAGTGAGAAGGGCGTCAGCTTGAACAGGGTCCTCAAGCGCTTCCACCGAGAGCGTGAGGCCACTGGCAGCGAACTGGGCAAGGGCAAGGAAGAGAAGGAACTTTGGCGATCACTCAGACTCCGACAGAACGAGCAAGGCGAGATCGTCCTGTTTTCTGTCGAGTAAGGCCCAACTCTGCCTGAACAAAATCAAACAAGGTAAAAAAAGAAAAGCAAAACAACAACAAAAAACAACAACAACAACAACAACAACAACAGCAGCTGGACATGGTGCCGAAGAATCGGACAGATACCGGGCATGAGATTAAGGAGTTATGAGTTTGCCGATGCATTGAAGCAACGTTTTCCACGATACCTTTATGGGACAAGCTTTCATTCTGTGTACAAGTTTTTACGGGACAGATGGGATTGAAGGGGTTCAGCTAGCTCGCCAGGTGTGTATCTGGCGATTGCGAGTGATGGGCCTCTGAATTCGATCGGTAATTATGTATAAGTATGTATACAAGGGAGTGGTTGGGTGGGCGGTCCTTTGCTTGATGCAAGGATGGGCCCTTTTTTCTTGGTGTCGAGATTTTTTATTCTTTCAAGACTATGTTTGGGAAGCCGACTGGCGGATAATGAGCGGTTGGTGCTTGCGGATTGAATTGGAAAGGATACCACGGGAGGTTTGGAGCATTTTTTTATATAGCGGCAACGTAGCTGCTCTGATGATACCCAAAGGCTCTGAGCCTCGGTATCTCTTTGTTTTATTTGAAGCATCTGGTATTTAGATGTAATTGAGCATACTAATATCTGTCCATCTGAATGTTAAAAACTCCAAGTTACATTACATTACTCGCAGTGGTAGAATATGCTGAGCCATAGCTTCCCGACGGCATAATGGACACTCGGGCTTCTCCCTTACCCAGTCACCTATACACTCCCAGCAAAAGACGTGACCGCATTGTGTTGCTGAGGGATCTCTCATCTCTTCTAAGCAGAGCGTGCACTTTCTCTGTTGTCCACCCTTGATGTAGCCCATAGTCTTATCATCAGTTAACTGAAGACGTGGCACAGCTGCTGCTGGTGTATGCGTGGCAGCGAAAATGTCGACCTTTGTTTTGGAGTTTGGAGCGCCTGTAGATAGCAATAAGTTGTTGTCATCGTTGTAGGCACCGTCGTGGTTGAGGGAGATGTCATCAGAAGCTCCGAAACCGGCACGCTCGCGAGCCGCTGATTCAGTGATGGTAGATCGAATATGTGTATAACCCTGAACTGCAAGCTGAACTACTAGAAGTACACCGAGTAGCTCGTATCCTGCGCGGTCGGGCGTATCAGGAACGGTGCGCGTAAAGACATATCGCAGGGAAAGGAGTCGCTTGGACAATTGGTAATATGTGCCACTAAAGTAGAAAAGGGCCAGAATGACGGCTTGGAAGGGAGCGCCCGACGTAAAGGAGCTTAGGTGCTGATCCAAGTACGACCATATGCGCGCCTCGCGCCCTGTAGCTGACTGGCCATCCCTTTTGCGCAGGGTTTCCAAGCGCCGCTGCAGAAGCTTGCGAACCTGGGCGCGCAGTCCGGGCAGTATGCGGGCAGCAATATAGGGGAGGAGAATGCTGGCGGCCACGTAGCCAGCGCGACGGTCAATGGCCGGTAGTTTACCGTCTCGCGCATCAATCTGCACGAGATCGCAGTACTCCTCGCCGAGAGTGCGGTTGCCGGGGATCGTGGTGAGAGCAAAGTAGGCGAGGGCGGCGAGGGTCTGGATCTCGGGCGCGCGAGCGTGGGTTAGGCGGGCACCGCGGAGGCGACGGTGCAGGTCGCTGAGGATCTGGGTGAGGTGGCCAGTGAAGTATGCATCCTTTTGGTGAGAGCGAATGATGTCGGGGGCGGTGGCGAAAGGGTATGGTGATGATGATGATGATGTTGTTGTTGTTGCTGTCGAGGAGGAAGCCATGATGTTTTATGATCGGCAGAGAGCGCGATGGGATGCGCAATGCGCAGATTGTTGTGGATGGGATGATCGAATGTGGACTGATGTATCGGGAGTACCAGGTAAATTCAGACCAAGAATTGATTTGAGATGGGTGATATTCTGGCGATGATAAGAAATAAAGTCGAATTAATGGTTGGTGTTGAAGTTGAGCTGAATGAATGAATGAACCTCGGCCCATGTTCAAGCTCTAATGCGCTACGGTCTTCGGTAAATCTCCCCGCGTTTTCCGTCTCTCTCTTTCTCCATGTGAGATGAGTCCGTCTAATTTCCTTTTTGGGAAAACTGTCAACAACCTCAAAAATAGGTACCCATCATCGGATAAAGACAATTGTGTAAGGTTGTTGTTTCTTAGAGACGTCACTGTGCATGGTTATATGCTTAAAACCTGAGTTGGAAGAGAACTAACTGACTGATTTAGTACGTATGCAGACTGAAAAACTTGGCCTGCAGAGTGACACAGGTAGAAAAAATGAGGCCAGCATGAGTACACCAATCATGTCACCTGTACATACCCTGTGGTCTAGATGGAATCTTCGATGGAATCATAAGTTGAGTTGAGCATGTATTACTACACTTTGACGTTCCACTTCTATGCAGATACTCTTATATCAATGCTTTCCCTTCCTCAGTGAGGTAGATTTGTATTCAGTAGGAACGGACATGGTGATATCAGAACAATACTTCACCCAGGATAGTATTCACTACGTTGCACGAGAGGCAAGAAGGGGTAGATGTGAAAGTTAATGGTTCTTGAGATTAGTTCTCACTGCCAGCACTTGAAAGAAGGTTGTGTACTTTGAGCATGTATCTATACAGACAGTATCATCAAGGCTCCCAAGGTTTCTACAGCAAAGAAACCATCAGCATATGCAGATGTGCATGAAATATATGCTACTAAGAATGATCACTGTTATAGTTTGTACCAATGGTCGTCAAACTCCTGAAACTCATTACAAGTAGCGTTAGCTGAGTGTCTACGGGAGGTGGCTAACTGCGGTTGTTACCGAACACAAATCATACCTGTAAGAGCGTCCAGACACATCATCTTGATGGTTACATACAATAGTGTCATCCCAATGTGGCGAGGCCTTGAGGGCATTCCATCATCTCTCAGTCTGTACTAGCTTATAGGACATAAATGCAGTTCTCACAAACCTAGGCAGAAGTTCAGCGGGGGTTGTCCAAATACCTTACCCTCGGGGTCCTAGAAAAATCAACTCTATTAGCATATCACATAAAATAATTTAGCTAATTTTTGTTATCTTAGACCTGCAATTAGGCTACCTTTTATTTCCTATACCCTAAGCTTAGATCTTAAGTTCTCTGCTACCCCCCTAGTCACTATGCTTTCATTGTACAACAGAAAAGCGGCTCGAGACATTCGTACCGTCTTTTGCTAGCTTTGTAGCTACATATACAACAGCCTTCCTATATTCTTCAGTATACCCCCTATCGAGGCCCTAAGGGTGGCTGGTTAAAGTCAAACGGTGCCATAACACCGTGCTCAGAACCCTGAAGCTGCATACTCAAAAACTCATCCGTCACGAGAGTACCCAGCTCCTCGCCCCACTGTGCCATAAGCTCTGCTGTAACATTATGACCCAATTCCAGACCATTCATAAGATCAGGTCCAATCAGGGGATCCTCGGGAGGCATCACGACCTGTGCGTTACGTGCCCGTACAACGTAGTCTTTGATCTCGCCCATGCACGGCCAGGTATGTTGAACTTGTTCCATTGCATCGATGACAGTGGAGAGGGATTTTGCGATGTCTGGGTCTTCCCATGATGCGCCCTGGAAGAATCTCTTCATCATAATGGTACCTGCTGCGGTGGATAGGGTCTGTACAAAGTCGAGTGGCAGTGAGCGGAAGCGATAGTGTCGTGAGTATGTCCGCATTAGACGAAGGATGGCCTGCAGTGACTCGTAGCAGATCTCGACATCTTCACTGTCGGCGATACCTTGCTTTTCGTATAGATGTGAAGGTGGTCGATGCAGAATAATCATAATGGTATGGAACAACATGCTGTAACTTGTTAGTAATGGGAGATGACACTTTTGGGGGAAGTCAACTTACTGCATGCGAAGCACAGATGGTTGTACTATGCCTACAGTCCATTGGTTCCAGTGAAGTGTTCCAGGTAGACTTGAGAGCCATTTCGTGAGGGACACGTGTATTTGTCGCGACCTCGCAGCAGCGACAGTTGCATCCACGTTGCCTCGACGGTTCTCGAAAAGATCTGTGATCATCAGGTGGGCAATCTTGCACAACTCTGCCTGGTAGATGAAAGAGCCGACAAGGGCAACCCCGTCTTCGAATTCTGTTGCAGAAGCACCTTTACAGATGTACGTATCGAGCAAACCCTCCCAGTCTGGCGGATATTGCAATCTTATTGTATTTCGAACGTCTGATTCGCTGGGGTGCAGAGCTGGCGGTCTTCCAAAGTAAAGACTCAATTGCTTGTCGGCGATAAATATGGCCCAGTACACTCGTCTCAGGATCTCCGTGTCGCGGTTTGAAGTTCCTTCGCTTGAAGCATCCCAGTTGTTTGGGTCAAGATGAAGACCCATCTCGTGCGCGAGACGAAAGGCCATACCGGCGAAGAGCCAGCCTTTTGAAGTATGTCCTACACCAATCTCGCGATACCCCAGCAGAGCTAGTGCTTGGAGCGTAGTGAGCTCTGGGCTGTCGAGGCCTGCGTAGATAAGTTGCTGCGCCTGGTGGGCAAAGATGTCCGAGACTGAGCGAAAGTCATCGAGCTGCATGGCACCTAGGGAACAGATGGCGAAGAGCAGAGCATCCGAGTAGTATCTCCCTGAACCCACGTCATAGTCTCGAAGGAAATACTCTCGGTAGATGAGCATATGGAACTGATATTGGTACTGGAAATAGGCGGCCATGCATGTCTGCGACGTCTCGTCGTGTGGTGCATATACAAAGTTCGTATCGCGTGGGCTACTGTTATTGCTCGTTTCCTGTATACCGCCCATGTTCATGGTAGGTGTAGAGCTGGGTTCGATGTGAGGAGACATATCCTCTGGTGATAGCGAGACATCTTGGGACAGGTGAATGTGAAAAGCGCTGGTGCCTCCAAAGAATTGCGTGGCGTGGCTTGACCGAGGCCGTCTCAGTTGTCCGGAGCGTACCTGAGCAGCCACCACTTTAGGGTCAGTGTTTGGTTTTGCGTGATCGGTCGTTGGCTTCCGTGAGATATCCAGTGAGGCTGGAGGTGAGAGGGCGATCTCGGATAACATGTCATCTCTCTCTGCGCTATCAGCAACGGCGAGCTTGCGAATGAGCAACTCGAGAGATGCCACTTGGCCCTCTAGAGCTTGAACATAACCTTTTGATATTGGTCTAGGCGGGATAGTTAGTGAATATTTTGGCTCCATGGGTGTAGAGTTATACCGCTGCTTCTCGCCACTGCCGTTGAGGATACATTCTGTGCCAGCCTTTACACAGCGTGAGCATGGTCGTTTGCGATCACATTTGATCTAACGGATATTTAGATATATATATATATATATCAGAGTGAGAGAGTGAGAGAGTTAGATATGCACCTTGCGTCGGCGACATCGTTCACAGCTATAGTGATGATTTGAGTGAGCATATGAAAGTCATGAGGGGATTATGACACTCACGATATCTTGATGGACTCGCCCATTGGCGTTTCCTCCATGGGGAGTAATTTATAGGGGACCTTGGTCGTAATAATTAAAGGTTCGTATGTTGTTTTCTAGTGTTGAGAGACAATCCCTCATTTAGAGATGGGTGGTTTGGCTGATGATGAAGATGGTACGTTAAATCGCCAAGAATGTATCACCCCCCCTGCTTTCGATCTAGGGACCTGTCACTTGACCGTATTAGGCCTTCTACAGCAACGTCTTAGTATATAGTATTATTGTAATTATTAATTAACTTCCTTTAGAGAAGATTGATCGTTCTTTCAAAGAGATAGGACAGAGATGTAGAACTTGGTCAGTACTAACAGATAGCCAAATAACGTTGTTGATATCAATCCCAAAGTTCCATTTCGTGGCGCTTATGGTAGGTCAAACATCATACGATTGCAACAACCATCAAGTGAGTATCGATACGCCAATCATAAGTATAGACTAAGTTTCTCTGCAGTATAGGCACCTACCTCTTGGACGGCTATGTAATGCTGTGATTTCTGCAACAACATTACCTCACGATGCATTCGTTGTTTGACTAGAGCAGCCAAGATGCAAAAAACAAGTCTATCAGTCATCGATGGAGTCAGCGCATGTATCTGTGCTTTATCATTAATCCACAGTAGATTGAATAAACTAGGCATGTCCGAAAAGAGACACCAGTGCGTTCATGACAGGCTTCTCCTGCTGTTGGCTCGTACAAGGTCTTTCTAAAGATAACCTCGGGTAGGTGGGAAAGCTGCGGCCAGGAACTTTTGAGTGACACTGTTGATAGAGCTGAAAGAGTAGTGAGTCTTGGCATTTTAAGCAGGGTCTAAATTGGGGGGGGGATAAGAGGAAGGTGATTCTTTGATCAAGGTCTCGACAAGAACGACATTTTAGGAAATACCCGAGCCCAACATCAAGTGACCTGTACTGTATCTTCCATTGCCCTACGCCGCAATCTGCAACAGGGGCTGTTAAGGGTCCATCCAGTTGAGGTTGTTGGTTTGGTGCCTACAGTAGCGCCGATATTTGACCAATGGTATTCGTCAAAATACCTATAGCCCCCTGTATCTGCACCTGTACCCGTGGCTAGCTCAGTGGCTGCATCGCTAATAAACGGTTGAATTACAACCTACGGCTGATTCTGAATCGTCCCGCTCTTGTAAAACCTCAACTCAGTGTAACTCAACGTTGGTCGTAGACTCTCGTCTTAGGTTACTCGGTCTTTCTTTCAGCACAGCCCTTGACCAACTGTCAAGACGACCCACGTCATCTCCTATTTAACCAATAATGTCTCAATAACAAAAGCCAGAATCTGGCCCTAAACATACAGTAAAAATGGTCACATCTTGGCTGCAGCGGTGGACTCTACTTATCATCTCCCCCTAACCACCCGCAAATTCACATGTACCTTTTGTCTTTCATGCACGGGTGTGGCGGCCGACTAGTTGGTCCAAGATTCTTGAGTAGAGACTAAAAACTATTAAACGAGGATAAAAAGACAAGGATGTTTCTACAGACGGATTTCTAAACAGTAGACATGATGATCCTGGACAAAAAGTCTTGGTATCTTACTGCATCGCATTGCCTTGCACATGTAAATATGGCCGTCTTTCCTTCCTTTGCTCTGGTTTTCTTTGTTCGAGTTCCGCTCGCTCCATGCTCATGGGTTTATATTCTTGACTACCCCGTCTTTTTAACCTGATACGTCCGTCCGACGTTAGATCACAGTTCCTGTTTTCTGTGAATACCCACATATAACACTCTCTCAGAGACACTCTACTGTCTCTTGAGAGACTCACCTTCCAGAGATATAATGACGGCCTCTCCAAAAAGTTCCCATCTTGCCTCGGAAGAAGACTCTATACACACACCAAATAACCCAAATGCCACACCAAACGAAGTAACAGTTCCAACAAAAAAGCCCAGTCGAAGAAAATGGTTTATCATCGGAGGGATTGTCCTTGTTATCGTGTTGGTGTTGAGTTTAACTTTGGGATTGTACTACGGTCTTAAAAAGGTAAGGGTTTTTTTTTCTTCATTTTTTTCTTCTTCATTTATTCATCTTGTCATTAATCTCTACACCTGCCTACCATAATCCTGGAACACCCAAATAGTCTTTTGTTTGAAACACGACTAAAGTGCGTCTTCTCAAAGGAGAACAGCTTCATTAATGATAGTGCTGTCAAAGACAACACCAATCGTACTTCCTATTCTCAGCCCGGCGATAACCCAGACAGCTCCAACGACAGTAATGATAATGATGACAATGATATTAACAAAAACCAGGACAAGAACCCTAACGACAACAAGAATGAAGCAGCAAAAAAGCCCTTTGTGGACTTGGGTTACTCTCAGTATGAAGGCAATGTCCTGTCCAGCGATATCCACGAGTATCTCGGTATACGCTATGCTAAAGCCCCCTCCAATGACCTGCGCTGGCGAGCACCTGTTGAACCAGACTCTACTACCGAAGTTCTGAAAGCTCAGGAGGTATTGTTGCTTCTCAAACTCAATATAAATATCTTGCTTACCCTTCTCAGTACGCCCCAGTCTGCCCAGGAGTCAACGACCGTCTCGGATCACGTATCGACGAAGACTGTCTCTTCGTCAACGTCTGGGCCCCAGCAAACGCAACCTCAGACTCAAAACTTCCTGTCATGGTCTTTTTTCAATCCGGCGGTTACATCAGGAACGCATCTCCTTACGTCAACGGCACTGGACTCGTCACTGCTTCAAACAACAGCATTATCTATGTCAACTTCAACTATCGTGTCGGTCTATTCGGTTTCTTGGCTGGAAAAGAGATCAAGGAGGATGGTGATCTGAACGCGGGTCTGCTGGACCAGAGGTTTCTGCTGAAATGGATTCAGGACCACATTGAAGAGTTTGGAGGTGATCCTGAGCATGTCATTCTTCACGGTGAATCAGCTGGAGCTGGATCAGTGGCTCTTCAACTCGTTGCTTACGGTGGTAAAGACGAGGGTCTCTTCGCAGGTGCTATCGCCGAGTCCGTCTTCATGCCTGGTCTCCCGAAGCCCGACGACCTGCAGTACCAATTTGACCGAGTCGTCAACGCAACAGGGTGCTCTGAAGAAGACGACACATTGGCGTGTCTCAGGGAAATGAAGTCGTCAGATTTGCAAGCTCAAAACTTAAAGGCACCTTTCGACGGCCGTGACTATCGATCCTACTTTTATTGGGCTCCCACTACCGATGGCGACATGTTCCCTGACTTTCCCTCTCAGCTCTATGAGAAGGGCGACTTTGTCAAGGTGCCACTACTCACTGGCTCCTGTACCAACGGTAAGTTTAAAAAGCTTCACACTCCTCTCATTGCCTGAAAACTAACCCAATACAGAGGGCTCCAACTATGCCGTCAACGCAGGCAGCTCGGCCCAATTTATCCGCTACATGCAAAACGAATACCCCTATCTAACAACAAAAGACACCGAAACCATCCTGGACCTTTATCCCAAGGAACCCAAGCTTCCAAAGCACGACACCTGGTTCCCCTCGGCCTCTCGCGCCTATGCCGAAGTGACTTTCGTCTGCCCTACCAACAACATGCTCGACGCCTACGCTGAGCACGCCGATCCCAAGGCTCTCTGGTCCTATCGCTATAACGTGCAGATCACAGAATTCATCGAGGATGGCCTTGGTGTTCCCCATGTTGCAAACGCACCCGCAGTCTTTGGCCCTGACATGACTGCTGCTAAAGCTGCACCCAGCTACCGCACTTACAACGCCCCCATGATACCTATCGTGCAACATTATTGGATCAGCTTCGTCCGCAACCTCGATCCTAACATGGATCGCTATCAAGACGCCCCTAGCTGGGAAACTTGGGGAGGCAACCAGAACCGCCTGGTGTTTGAACTGAACAACAACACCATGGAGAGTGTTGACCAGGGTCAGAGGGCCCGTTGCCAGGCTTGGCTCGACATGAGTGACTCGACCAAGCAATAATGATGTTAATGATTTTACAAGCAAGTCAAGATTCACAAGCTTTCGTCATGGTAATCTACTTGATACCCATAGTATATAGACATAGGTACATAATAGGAACATACTTGGATTTAATCTCCATTACACCGTCGCCTTCCAAGCCTCGACACCAGCCCCAATTCTACATCTCACTGGTGTATCAATTCTGTTCAGAGTCGCCTAATACAAATCACGATTCCATTGTGAGCGCCACATAGCAAGCATACGTTATGATCCTCGAACGGCCCCTAAAGTAGTATTTGCACCGTCCACCTTACAAGTCTGGTTAAGGTGGAAGAAAACTTGAGACATAAGCTTAGGGTGTAAGAAATAAACAAACTAATACTCGAGCTTCAGCCGGCATAAGAAGGCCAATTTATTTCGTCTCTGATGACATCGCAGTCAAGCTTTTTGCTGCCCTGAGGGACCGTCTGAGATCAGAAGCCTCGACACCAATCCCAATTCTACATCATGATCATGCCATCTTTGAGGCGTCGGTTTTTGTTATCGATTCTGGATTCCTGTCATTAACTTCCGCAGTGTCCGCTTTACTTCCAACACCCAACGCTTCACTCGCCGCGTTTTATTTCGTAGTCGTTGTGACCGCATTACGGTGGTTTGGCTAGGTGCCAGGGTGGATTCATCCGCAGTCTCAGAAACAAAATCGGGACACGATGTCGATGAGTTGCTTTCACGATCATTGGACAAATCCCTTGGTTTCCGCCCTTTTGCCTTCGGCGCTCCATTTGGTTGAAGACCAGATGCCTTGTACCCCAGAGGCTTCGGAATGGGTATACCGAAGAAATCCCGTTGTTGTTTGTCCAATGGATCTGCCTTGAGCTCCAACTTTGATTGAGGTGCTGGCTCAGTCATTACTACTCCTTTGGTCGGAGATGGATACTGAATGTCGAACTGGTCAGATACCTGCGTCGAATGTCCTCGTGTAGTACCTTCATCGATATTGGAAAGTTGTTTGTCAGAACTGAGCTGAGCCAACTGTTCCTCGAGTGCTTCTTCAAAGCTGGATCTGTCCGATGAGACTTCTCGCCGGGGGATGTTTCTCAACTCCAAGAGTGAGTTGTATTGCCGAAGCCCGTCGTTATGTACATTTTTATCGCCAGAGCTCAGTAGTTTACTGCTCATACGGTTGCGAGATACCTTGAGCCTAAGTCTGGGTTTGACAGGGCTACTGGAGCTTCTTCCTGGGACACCGGGAGACTCAGTACTCCACTGGCTGTGAAGCCCACTTGACTGAGATGATTTCACTCGAACTTTGAATCGTGATTGATTTACCTGAGTTCGGGTCTGAATTTCGTGATGGGATGGGGTTCTCAAGTTCTTTTCGCAAAATTTAGGTTCCAAGGGTGGCTCGCTAATTCCACTCCGTGGTTGGACAGCCGTAGAGGTAGTGGCACGACCGCTGGCGAACAAGAGATCTGTGTAAACTTCGGTATCCTTAGACGGAACCACACCAGGCTTGTGATCGTCACATGGTGCCTCGTACGGTAATGATGGTAATGCCTTCATCAACTGGGGTATGCTGTTTGTTACTCTGAGCTGATGTGCAGGTGAGATTGGGTTTGGCGACAGAATCTTTGCACTACCATTTGCATCCTGCACATTCTCTTCGGGGGTAGGTTGTTTGTTTTCGTCATCCTGAACCCTAATATTTGTATTAGCATCGGGGAGATGCCCCAGGCACGGTGATCCTTTTATAACCGCGCCATTCTCTTTCGTCTGCGATGGTCGTTTGTCAAAGCATGGGGTTGTCGTGCCGGGAGGAGTACGAGGGACATCGAGAACAATCTGGTTATTCTTGATGGTTGTATCATCGTCTGGCTTTTCCCAAACCCATTCATCTTCACTCGAGTCACTGGGTTGAAAGGCTGGGGCATGTTCGTCTGAAGCCGAAGCCATAATGTTGTTTTCTTTGACCAGTTCCGCTTGAGAGTTTGTAATCTTTCCACACACCACAGGCTCACTCAATGCCTTCCAACTCGTGTAAGATCCTCCTCGGTGACCTGCCAATCCAGTACTGCGAACATCTGTCTGCTTTTGCTAAAAGTCGTTAGGCTCCAGTTGATCTGTTGCTGGTTGCATTTTGGCCGGTGGCGTAGATGAGGGGTGTTTTCTTTTTGTTGGAATTGAGATTTGCTGGTTGTTATTGCTGCCGTCGAGTTCACCAATAAGCTGTCGATGAACGCTGGATCTCGACACATCGGTATAGGCGAGTCTTGGATTTGGCTTGCCCTCATTGTTTTCCCCTGAAGGAAAGTTTGCGTGCTCATCTACACATCAGTTAGTACGACACAGCCGTTTGCAGTTCGCTATACCTTCGGTTTCGTTGTCAATTCTCCTGCTTGTATCCTGAATAACACTTTCCCCTAACAAGTTCTTCGCCTCTCCCTGGGTAGAACCAGCTGTCGACCTATATGGGAGCTGATCCGGAAGCTTCTCGTCGAACTCTTCAGAATAGTCATAGTAAAATGAACAGGGAGACCGCACAGGCTGTACAAACTCGTCTGGTTGTTTCCCCTGATACATCTCCAAGATAGAAGTCAAACTAGGTGAGCGAACGCTTCGGTCCTCTGCAACGAACTTGTGATATGAAGATTCGAGTGATGGTTGTACCATGCCGCCCGGTGCCCCCGAGGTGCCCATTCCTGATCCGTAGTAGGGCGCTGATGATGAACGCATAGGCAGTGAAGATGCTGATCGACTGAACTCCCGTCTCAGAGACAACGGGGGGTACCGGTGATATCTGCGGTGGCCTCTCGCCATATAGGATCCAGAAGTTGTGCGCTGTAGAAGGTCAGGTTAGACGTCGGCGAAGAGCGAAACAAATGAAGATACTGACATGTGCCGACCTGTCAATCTCAACCATTCTTCTGTAATCAATGAGGCCGTCATCTGTCATTGCTGGCGAAGAAGGCCGGACTCCTGGTCGCTTCAGACGTGTAGGGTATGGGAAAGGTGAACGAGGACGTTGAAGACCGTTGTTACCTTGCTGACTATTGAAGGTCCTGGAGGACTTGTGGGAAGGCACTTCCCTTGAACTGCAAGTTGTCAAGGAATGCGAGCGCTGGCCCTCCATAGTTGGAGAGTAAGACCTGGAATAGGGGATTTGTGGACCGCCGTACAATGAGAGGATCTCAGAAGTTGGATCTCGATATGAGGGTAGCGATTTGCGGTCGTCCCTCATTGCACCGTCCTTAAAGTCATCATATCTAGGCCTAGCAGGTCGTCTCTTTCTTCTATGGCTGGCTCTTGGGCGTGGAGGTTGATGACATGTGCCTACGGATGGTCGATTGATAGGGAAAAGGCCCAAGTCACCCGTCTCCGTAGTTGTTTTGAGCATACTCTCAAGAGGCCCGGGAGGGCGCAGAAGAACAGATGCCTCATTCAAGTTCCGAAATGGTAACCGCGGCTGAGATGGAGATCGTTTTCTTGCTGCACTCGAGATGTTTTCGTGTGTGTCATGAGTGCTTTGAAGCGAAGATTGGCTGAATGATCTGTATCTGGAACCGTGGAGATTCATGGCCTCTGATTAACAACTTGATGCTGCAGATGAAAATGATAAGATAGCACAATGAATATTTGAATTGAATCAAGGGAACAAGAAGATCAAGAAAGCGGGAGTAGGCTATTGCAAGCCAAAATGATAGAAGTCACAGGCTGATTGTGGGCGCATTCTCGATAGAACGGGTATTGGTGGATAAGGAAATCAAGAGTTGAGATTGTTCCATAACATGGGAAAGGAAAGCATAAAACAACAGCCATTTCGTGGCAGGAGTACTCGTTGTTGTTTGGGGTGCTATCTTGAACTCGAGGTTCTTTCCTTTTGGTAGGTTTGAATCGCACTTGTCTTTCTCGTTACCTGATACATAGGTACCTTATGATTCAGGGACTTTAAAGGGAAGGAACCAATTGACTAATGCCGGCCCTCGGTCTAGCAAAACCTCCACAAAGGAAGGCACTACTGAGAGTAAAATCATCCAGATGCCTTATTTAGTAGCTTACTGAGCCTTTGGCTAGATATTTGTTTATTGATCTTCTGTAAGTATCCTGGACGCAGGTCTTGGGTTTTCTGCTAAGTTTTCAGCCAGTCTACTGTATAATTTCGAAGCAGCATTGCCTGGATGATAGTGACCTGACACTTAGACAAGATCCGGTAATCCGTGGGTTTGGACCGGAACAACCACTCCTTCCACGTGATGAATGCTCTAGCGCGCCGGACGAAGCCATCACCAATTCCTCCGCGGGAGATAAAGGTCCACTTTACCGAGGACCGAATTTCGTGACGGCATAAAGATCGACAAGGCTCTTACCATCCATGTACTGTATGTAGATCAATGAAAGTCGAGGCCCAGATCATTGTACAATACCGAGTACCTACGAAACACAAAAATGCTGTCTAGAATGGCTGATATAAACTTTTGACTGTACGGATATAAACCAAGACGACGCAACCTCGACGACGAGCACAAATCGACGTGAGTGGCGTTCCCCCCTCTTCGTAAATAACAACATTGGGCGTTAAGATTTATGCCACCACACACATTGACACGAATCGGTGCGCCTTTCCGGTATGCTTGTTGAGAATAAAGTCGGGTTTGCCACTTCACTGTGTCTGTGCGATAAACTAACACATCTCGTTCCCTTTCACCGCTGATAAGGGCTCACGTGCATTGCGAGTCCTGTAATTGAACGTGTGTCACGAGTTTCTATTAATGTGTTTTGGAGATTAAATTATAAGCTAAAGCATAAACGCGAGATAAGTAAATTACCTTCTTCCGGGTCATCTCCGTGATTGGTTTTGTAACATGAGCGAGGTCCAGACTTCATTTCATGCCGTTGCCCTTGTAAACAACCATCGTGGTTGTGTAGCGTGACTCACTACCACGTATCGGACATATCCAGAACCCCAAGTGTGCTTTGTTAATGCCCTTGACAAGGGCCCTGGACCGGGACTGCAACGACGGGACCGGAACCCCGTACCGAGAACGGGCTGCCGCATAGAGTCTAAGCCAAAACATCTGACTCGGCAACAGGGTTAAATTAGCATAACATGGGGCCGGTGGCTTTTCTCGAGATGTTTCCCACCAAAAGCGTCAACTCCATGCCCATATGTGGCTTACCCTGGGCCACCCTTCGAGGGTTTTCCCTCTGTCTAGCCTGCAAATCCTGGCAATGTCTGGCTCCCAAATGGCCACCGTATCACCCCGCAGTCCGTGTAACCCACTTGGTAGGTCCCACGACTGCTAGTTCAAGCCTAGTCAGGGGTCTATCCATAGACTACTTGCAGCGCTATCTCTTGTTCGAACTTAAACTAGGCTCGGAGGCACATGTTCAACGGGTCTCTGGATTTGAACAAAAGGGAACCCTTACCCTCTCTCTTGCCCTGCTCTGGAATGCCAAAGTCAACAAATTACCAGCAACAACCACGTAACTTCGTTCAGTTTTCTGCTTGAATAGTATCTATTCGCCTTTGGTCTTATCCTTGGACTTCAGATCGTACTGGGATTGTCCCCTGTAATAGGTCTCAAGATCGCCAACACCTTTGACTCGAAATCAACGACATATTCCAGCACTGAAACCAGCTTGTCTTGCCACTAATGGCAGACCGAAAGCCCGCCCTCACTCTCCCTCTCCCAGATCGGGAACCCGGTGATTCTCAACAACCTCAGTCTTCGCTCCAAACCCCGCCAATACGCAGCCCTCGGTTCCGTGAAGACTTCGATGCACCATTC
The DNA here is from genome assembly GCA_013186375.1 of Fusarium aywerte. Taxonomy (NCBI): domain Eukaryota; kingdom Fungi; phylum Ascomycota; class Sordariomycetes; order Hypocreales; family Nectriaceae; genus Fusarium; species Fusarium aywerte. The sequence goes on from JABCQV010000220.1 coordinate 52,462, forward strand.
TCAGTGGATATCATGAACGCTTCGAGAACAACTCTCGCAACCGATACCATGAGTTATCCTTCAACTGGCACAACAAGTCGCAACAGTTTTGGATACGACGGCGACCAAACACCACCCCTTTACCTCCGGAATGCTTCTTGGGAGTCAGAGACCAAGCGTCGTTCAAAGGTCAACGACCGTATTCTGGAGTGGGCTAAGAAGTCGTGGGGCGCTGTCCGCAGTCGCTCCGACTCCAAGGCTGACTACTTCAGCGGTCATTCGGCTCAAAGTCTCACCAACGATATAATGTCACCTTCGTCGGATAACATCACCCCATCAGAGCCTGATGGTTCCCAATCAAACGACTATGGTCGAGCTGTCATTGCCGTCACTGGTATGGCCGACTCAAAGGCAGGATCGAAGTGATGGACGGGCTCATTCCCTAGGTTCTTTCGTCTTAATTGTTAATGACGTGGGATATCGCGAGTAACGAATAATGTCGGCGTTGGGAGGTACTTTATTTCTGCTTGGCTCCACGAGATGATCGATGGCAAGGCCAGACGGCTTGTATTTTATAATTGACGAGGAAACCAGACCTCGATAGGAGGTATATCCTCAAAACACACCACCGCCAATAATAAACAGGCGCTCTTCCTCCCTCTTTGCCCATTGGATGATTTTGTTTGCACATTGTGTTATGGTTGCTCTTGACACATTAGGGCCTGCTACACAATAAAACTCGAAAACAGGTGTGGTCCATGCCAGCGAAGTCGCATCATCTCCAACTGCATGCAACACTTTAAGGTGCGAGTGCTTGGCGTGAATAGACGCATGTAGCTCATGGTAGGTTGTCATTAACCTCCTGCGTTCAACAAGGCCGATAAAGTGTGGCTCCAGTGACGCCATACAGAACTGCACATTAGCCCGAGATTTGTAAAGAAAGTGGCTGACCTGGCTACCAGGAGCAATCTCGTGAATCTTGGGCCGGCCAGTGCGAGTGGCATTCTGAATGATAGCCAATGTCCCATTCTTAGCAAGCTGCTGAGCAACGTTGTCGCGCATCTGCTTCAGCTCGAAAAAACTCTCGCGGTCAGTGCTTACGAGGATTATCGCGATTTCCTCTTCTGATGAGCGTCCCTGTGCCGCAGCAGGAGAGCTGGCCTGCTCACCAGAAGTACCGTCGAAGAAACTGACGTACATATAAAGATAGCCTTTGTTGTTGAAAGCAGGAAGACAAATAGGAATCCAATTCTCGCCGCCGCCACCTTTGATGCCATCACTTTCGAAGAGCATGTTGAAAATGAGTTGCAGATCACTGGGATGAAGTGAATGACGACGGGGCCTAATGACGCTGACAAGCTTTCCCCCAGCCACAATAAGCCCGTATAACAACTTTTCAGTTCGTAATTTCAGAAAAGTGTTATTTATAGCATGTCGTTGGGACTTTCGAAGTCGAAGACACTCCAGCGAACCAAGTAGAGCCGATGCTGAGCCTTTTGTAAACGTGTCAGCCAAGGACGACAGAAGACCCTCGGTGCCCTCAAGGGGTTTCCTCAAATCTGTTGAGGGCCTGTTGGCAAATATGTGAGTTAGCCTGGGCAGCGTCAACGTTGACAGGATTTGCATATATAGCGCATCTAACTGTGCTTGTATTTGTGAATCACTTTCACCCAGCTTGCTGATGGCAACAAAGTAGAGCGGGCCTTTAGTTAGAATAACAAAACGAGTGTCCCCAGCCGAGAAGGCTTGAAGAGGATTTTTGGCGCCTTCATAGAATGAGATAATAGTTTGAACGACGCCCATGGAGGAGTTGATTAGACTCAAATCTCCGTATCGACTCCAGATGGGCTTTCCAGCTGATGATAGGATCAAGTAGTGTTTCAGTTTCGACTTCCACAAGCGCAAAATGTCTTCCTCGGCATCTTCATCGTATTCCTCTGGGAGGGTATCGAATTCGCGATGAAATTCAACGAATCGGTCGTCTGCGCCTATTCTGCCTTTCTCGAAAGGAAGAACGGATGCTGACTGAGTGCGCAGCATCTTGTAAGCAGGACTCTTCTTGTGCAACTCTCCAACAAGTAAACTCGCAATATCTCCAGCAGGTCGCATCGTAGGTGCAAAGCTCATTAGGCTGGCTGTCTCATCCGCCTCACCGCTGACACTGCTATCATGTCGATTGGGAGAAGCATGACCACTCCCAGCGGGGCTCGAAAGAGAGTCGGGTCCAGTAGTCGAAAATGTCCCTCGAGATCCATCAGGAAATGATAGTGTTTGTATCTCGACAGGAGTTATTGCTGTCGTCGCCTGGCCTTGTAGGAATCCTGGATCAGTCGCATTCGTAGATGGCCGAGGTGGTAGAGGAGGTCGATAATCCTCGTCCGCAGGGGACACAGGCTTTGGATTTGGCTGGTCAGATGCCATGATTGCGCGTAGCTCGCTTATCGCATTTCTTGAAAATCAGCCAGTTGTAGAGAGAAAATCCGGAAGATTTATTGTACCCAGAACCGTACGACCTGGAAATCTCCCGTATGCATTGGTCGGGGCCATTATGCCATCTTGGGTGAAGCTGGAGATAAGAAGTGACAATACTCGGGAGGAAAGAGGAGGTCCATTACCATTCATTACCCGAGGAATGACGCGCTGGAGGGGCTACGGCAGCCTCGCGCTAACGGGGTTCAAGGCCTGGAAGCTTGAACCAATCAGAGTATTGAAAGGATACATAGCTCCGCTGTTTTTCAGTGTGTTTCAGTGGGTAAAGCTTAAAGCTACATGTATGCTCCACGTAGCCTTCCATCCATTATAGCTGATCTATGCGCTTGCCTGTGATTACGACAATTCATACCCGAGCTGCGAGAAGCAATATTACGCTCTTTGCTACCCAGCGATGCCTTTTGACCTTGCCGCGTTACTGAAAGTAACCTGATGTCCTTCATTCCGTCGTCAATCGTAATATCTAGTAGCCATGGCTCTTGAGCCCGGGTCCGGTCGTCGCTCAGTATCTCCAGAGAGTTCGGGGCGAGAATCTCCCATTCCACGGCAATGGAGGAAACAGCTCGGTGAAGGTGCGTATGCGCTTTTGTTCTTTCTGATAATTGCTTCAATTTTCTGACGTACAAGATAGAGGATTATGTCATCAAGGACAAATCTTATCGCAAATATGCCCACGGAGTTGATAGAGCACTTGTATTATTCGAGACTGCTCTAGAAGAATGGGCCGACTATATATCGTTTCTGAACAAGCTTCTCAAAGTATGTTCCCTCTTCGAACTATCCCGACTCCATGAATACCAGCTAATCGACTCAAGGCTTTACAAGCTCGTCCAAAATCGGTCAATGCGATTCCCTCTAAAGCGACTGTCGCCAAACGACTTTCACAATGTCTCAACCCCTCCCTTCCATCTGGCGTGCATCAAAAAGCTCTGGAATTATACAATCTGGTATTCTCAGTCATTGGTAAAGATGGTCTGTCAAGAGACCTTCCACTGTACCTGCCAGGGCTGGCTACGGTCCTGTCCTTCGCTTCATTGTCTGTACGAGCACCATATCTCGACCTTCTTGAATGTCACTTCCTCGGCATCGACTCTCGATCACTCCGCCCAGCAATGAAGTCTATAATCCTTGCCCTGCTTCCTGGATTAGAAGAAGAGACGAGTGAAGATTTCGAACGGACGCTGCGATTAGTTGAAAGCTTCAAGCATGCCATTAGACCATCATACAGCGAAGAGATTACCGAGCAACATTCTTCGGGCGATGCCTTCTTCTGGCAATGTTTTTTCCTAGCCTCGATAACTAGTCAGAGTCGTCGCTCTGGTGCACTTGCATACTTGGTACGATTCTTGCCACCCTTAGGGCCATCGGCTGCCCCTGAGGATGATACGCCAGTGACAACACAAAGCGACACCAACGAGGACACTAAAAGCAAACTCGCCAACATCGTGACATCTCCCGAGCCAGGTCTTTTGCTACGTTGCTTTGCAAGCGGTCTCTCAGATGAACAGTTACTAATCCAGCGTGGCTTCTTGGACCTGTTGGTTTCCCATCTCCCCTTGAATGCACATGTCATCCAGTCGCGGGTCAAACCAGATGACCTGGAATTACTTCTCAAAGCTGCTGTTGGTGTAGTCACTCGACGTGAAATGAGCTTGAACAGACGCTTGTGGGCGTGGCTGCTAGGACCCGAACCGTTAGCTGAGCATGACCACAGCGGTGAGACTCCCGGCAGTCCCCCCGCAGATCAACATAGCTTTGTGTCCTCAAAAACCCATTATTTCGAGGATTTTGGACTACGTCCTCTAACGAGAGCCATCTTGCAAATGATAGAGAGGACCTCTCATAATGCTGCCAGTGAACGCGCCAAGCCTTATAGAATATGTCTCTCGCTGATGGATAGGTGGGAAATTGGCGGCTTGGTTGTACCCGAAGTCTTTCTTCCCATGATCGAAAGCGTGCGGCGTTTCAAAGATCACGCCTCAAGCAAAGCAGAGTTCAACGAAATTTTGCCAAGTGCCAGTACTTTCTTTGATGGCATTGAGAGCGGCCTTATCTATGGTGAAATTGCTGGTCTTCTTGCACAGGCTCTAGGCCCTGGGCCTCTCAACGCACACGCGCGGAAAGACAAGCTTTCGTTGGTAAGCTTCATCTTGACAAACTTCAACGTCCGGGAGGAAGAAATGGTCACAATTCATGCTCCTCTATGTTGTTTGACAGCTCTATCTATGCTAGACGACTTCAAGGAGCGTATATCATCGCATGATAGCGCAGACACGCAACTGCTCTCCTTGTCCAGCCAGGCCCAGAGCGTCGCCCTCTCACTTTTGGACCTTATACCAGAAAGAGTGTTTCCTGAAACCACGGAAGACGAGAAGTATAAGAGTGAAAACTCTGCCTTGCCGTCTAATGGTGAAATATTAAAAAAGTCGCAGAGATTTTATGTCAACGAGCAGGGTAATGTCGAGGCATCTCCCCCGCCGTTCAATGCTTTGACCATAGGGAAGACTATTCTGAACAAGGCTGCTCAGTTTGTCTGCCAAGATTTAGGGTCATCTGAAAGTGACCTCAACGCTTGCATCAGACTGCTCGTTCTTGCAGTACACAAGTCTCCGAAGACATACCAGGCCAAGGAGAGACAACTCCTCAAACTTATGCAAGACCTTCTTGAGCAACCAGATATCATGCCTTTCCCTTCATTTTCAGCCATCCTACAACTATCGACTCAACTATATTATGCTGAGAGGATTGAGGCCACTCAACTCTCGAGCTTGATACCTCGTCTAGTTCAACATGCTTGGTCATACCTATCGGCATCTGAACCAAAGTACCACGTAGAAGCAGTCAGAGGTTTGTGGCAACTGCAATCTGCCCTCTCAGCATTCAATCGCGACATAGAAGCGGCGCTGTCTAGTCTTATCGTTACACAGGACACTTCCCGCCCTCGGGATGTTGAACCTGTGGATAAGGGTCGAGCTCTGAGTGTGTTATGGTCACATACCCTCCAAGACAACGTCTCTGCTGAACGGCGTGGTTCGAAAACGCCGATGTATGACATGAAGAGCCTTCCTCGACTTGCTGGAGCCGATAATTACGAAGTCATGCTAACGCAGCCGATATTCCTTATCCTCGATGCTCTGGAAGATGATCGGACCCAACTTTATATGACAGTTAAGTCATGGCTGAATACTATGCTAGGCATTGATCGGTAAACACCGTGCTTTCCTTGGAGAATGCTTCTTGCTAATCCGTTACAGGCTCTTTCTAATATTCGTTTCCAAGTTGTCTGAGATACCTTTTCTGCGAAGTTTAACACAGAGCGATGTGAAGAACAATCAAGTATCGATATCGTTCTCCGATGATGAAGATCTGGATCTTGCTCTTTACTACTTACGGACACTCTCAAATATATTGGTGTGTGCTGGAGAGATCTCCTGGAATGTGCTGGCGTCCAAGCATGTTTCTTTCCATGGTCAGCACATGCAGATCAGCTGTGAGTCGCTCGTTAATAAACTATTTAACAAGAGTCTAACTTGATACCAGCTGGGGGTGAAGAACATGAGATGACATTACAGGAGTTCTTCGTTAGCGTATGCGTAAGATGCATAACGGCAAACCCTGCTAAAGCTGACACGCAGGAGACCGAAGGTCGTGTCAATCAACTCTATCGATACGCTCTTAGCCTCCTCCACAAGTTTCTCAATAGTCCTTTCGCTGCTCATCTGTCAGCTCAACACATTGAGAACGTGCTAATTGAACGACTTGGGAAGTCGCTTCAAGGATCCGATGCATATATACAGGTTCTCTTGCTTGATGCAGTTTATGATACACTAAAACTTCGAGACATTGCTCCCACTGAAGCTCCTCCGTCTCCCATATCTGAACGCAGGCTGTCAACATTTGATCCTCAAGGAAGTCGACCATCGCTTTCAGTACCGGAAGCCCACCCAATTACGACACCACCGCCTCAGCTTCTTCAGTACCTTCAAGATGGTCTCAGCTCATCCAGTAGCCGTCCAGTCCTCGATAGCTGGGTTGCTTTTGTGTCTGAGTGCCTGCCATTATACTCAGAGTCTATCTTCCAGGTAGTCATTCCTCTAGTCGAGACGCTCTGCAGAGAAATCGGTACGACATTTACCAACTTGAGGGAGACGTTTTACTCGAATGCCCTCTCCCTAGGCAGTGACAAACAATCCCCTGAGTCTACATTGATTTTTCTGCTCAACGGCCTCGAGCAAGTTCTAGCAAGAGCGCACCAACAACTCCTGAGTGAAGAGGCTCGAACACAGGTGGTTAAGGGCCCGGACCAACCTCAATCACTTTTTGGCAGCATGGTATCAAATGTCTGGCAGTCAGACAATACCCAATCGCGCAGTGCTACAGCAAACGATCGACTGACGGTCCATCTGGCTTTCCAAGATGCGGTCCGCATCTGCTACAAGATCTGGACATGGGGCCAGGGTGACGACACAAGCAAACAAGATCAGGGCTCTTTCGGGTCATTCAATTATACATCTCTGCGCATGCGTAATCGGTCTAGAAGGTTGCTCGAGCACCTCTTCGCTGCAGAGAACCTCGAATGTCTTGAGACTGTCATTGCTAATTGGAAGCAATCGATCGAGGAGGGAGAACCAACCCAAGTATTCAACATGCTGTCAGCATTGGAGGCATGCCGGCCAAAACACTGTATCCCGGCTCTCTTCAACGCTATCTACCGTCGAACGACCGCTGGCAACGCCGATCCCGCATCCAAGTCAACGATGACAATATCTTTGCAAGATACTGATCTTGTCAAGTTCTTGGTGGAGTATACGAGGACACTGGATGACGATGCTATGGATGAAATCTGGCAGGACTGTATGGCTTTCCTCAAGGATCTTCTAACAAATCCATTCCCACATCGGCAGACATTACCGAATCTTCTTGAATTCGCTGCTCTTTTAGGAGAGAAGGTCGACAATACCAATTTTGGAGAACAAAGGAGAATGAGAAAGGAACTAGGGGTATGGCTACTCGTCCACTTCCACTTCCACTTATCGAACTACATGCTGATATCACTCTAGGATACCTTTATCCGCCTTCTTGCTGCTCTTTTCACTACGAGGCCAATGGCATTTGCTGACCCAGCAACGTCAAGCGCCGGGATCCCCAAATCCGATTCTGGCAACTCTCTCAACGGATTTGGAGAAGGACCAGACGATGTTGTTTCTATTCTGGCTGGTATCATTCCTAAGTTACCAAAGATTCTCGTCGAGCCTGACAGAGTGCTTTCAGCCTCAGCAACTATTTCGACTAATGTCATTGGACCAACACTCAGGGCCAAGGGGTTCCCTGAAATAGTCTCCAAGAACACCATGCGCCTTCTCCATGAGTTGTCAAGAGTTCACAATAATCAAAAGAACTGGAAGAAGGACGTAGGCGACGCCTTCAACGACACGAAGTTTTTTGGAATGGACTTAGACTTGGTGAAGGACGACTGGATACCGTTGCTAAAGCAATGGACTTTCGCCGACAAGGAAAAGATGCCAGAGATTGTTAGTCGTATCAGCGCTCCGTCAACAGCTGGCATTGTGTTTGGTGTTGGGGCAACATCGGCCCGCCTCGAGGCTGATCGCAAGACGCAACTCAATCTTCGAAGAATTGCAACGTTGGTCCTCGCAGGCTCGGAAGATGCGTTTGTTTCGGATCTATCGGACATATTTGGAAAGTTGGCCGAGCTCCTCGGCGCCTCGTCGACATCTTCACCATCGTCAACTACTCGAGCAGATATTTACATGGTGTTCCGTGCCCTAGCTCTCAGGACTAGTGCAATTCACCTAGGCATGCTTTGGCCAGTAGTTAACGCCGAGATTCATGCAGCTATCTCTTCTGTTGCTGCACCTGACAATAGCACTGCTTCTGACACTTACACCAATGCTTCAGTTCTCCAGGCTTGCAAGCTGTTGGATCTCCTGATCTGCGTTGCACCAGACGATTTTCAGCTCCACGAGTGGCTTTTTATCACTGACACTATCGATGCTGTATATCGGCCATCTACTTATCAGCCCATTGCTCTCGTCGACGAGCTTTCCGACGAGCTCGGTGCAACAGTGGCTGCTTCAGGATTCCACTCTTCTTCAGTGGTAAACCCAGTGGCCCAGGGCTCGTCTCGGAGGCCGCTGCTCGGGCCAGGAGGCATTAATGACGATGTCAGTCTCGATAGAAGGGACGAACTAGTGGCCAAGGTGCTCCGGCCGTTCTTTGGACAGCTTAGTATCTTTGCGTTTGAATCTACTTATGCAATGGGACGGGTCGACAGAGAAGCATGCATCTCGAGCTTGTTGAAGGATCTTTTCGACGAGCGAAGTATTGTTAGAGCACTATAGGAATAGTAATTATGTATAAAAGCGGAGAATAGATTTGATAGAAGAGCATGTGCTCTTTACTAGCGACCGTTCAAGCTTATTGTCCAAACAAAAGAAATAAGCACAAGTTAACGCCGCAAAGGACGATGACCCTGAAGAGGGTATATATCCTCTTGATACGCTGGACCCATCATCAGGTATTTCCATTTACGCCTGGAAGTGCTCTCCTTCCATCCAATTGCTGAAACCTCAACATAGTAAATATAAACACAGAAGCTTGAACGTCAATGGAACACGGCTTCCCACTGATATCAACCCTGGGCATATCCCACAAAACCTGTCGGTTTAGTGAAGCAATTGCCCCTTGCACCCCCCGAAGCAATATTGCAAACGTTGCTAACTGACGGATCAAGCAAGGCTGCAGAAGCCATAGCTTCCTCCAGGGTACCTCCATATACCCTTGCCACAACACTCTCGAAGGAATCTCTTACCATGATAGCTCCAAACTCTAGGCATTTGGAAACGCCCATAAGTTCCGCGCCCAGCAAGTCCAGTCTTTCCAGTAGTAAGGTCTTGTCAAATCGGGAAGAAAGCTCAAACCAGGCTTGGACGGGCGTGATCTCCAAGTCGCCGGGGTTGAGACTTTGCGCTAGGCCGTATAGAGAAGAAAGTGATATCCGAGGTGATGGCCATTCCAAGTAAACAGGGGGCACCTGGGGATCTAGGCCGAGAGTACGGCGGTTGTGGCAGGATGTTGCTGATGAGATGAGTTTGCGATCGCCAAAGACGTCGAGGGGTGCGTTGGCCATGCATAGCGAAGAAGCCATAAGGGTGTGGCCCTTTGGTTCGTCGTTGGAGAGGTGGGAGTGGGAAGGATAATCGCCAACAAAGAAGTGGTCCCAGCAGATGTGTTCGAGACTATGAAGTGTCAGTGAGTGAGTCTATCCGCTACTTCTGTAGTTGGAGATGTCACTTACGAGAGGATAAAGTTGACAGCCTTTTGCTCTTCGTCTGGTGTTAGGTTCAGATCTGGCGGCGGCGGTGGAGGACTTGTCGTATTGCTACTGGATTCGTTGGACCGGATGCTGAAGGCAGGCGTCACCATTGACTCGTCCTTTTTGAGAGTAACGATGATATCGTCCACATTGACGTCGGCAAATAACTCGTCACCGTCTTGGTCATACTGGGTCATATTCTGATCCTCCGTCCTTGGCCTCACACCCAGCGTCTCATCCACCCAAGCATCATCACGGCCAGCAACAACATCTTTCGTGGGACTAGGACGTATAGAGCAGCCGCTCGATTTGCATTTGGGGATCGCAATGCCCTGGCTAGCGAGCAGTGCCCTGATAGAGTTATTGTCCTTTTTCAACTGTTCTGATTCAAATTCAGTCAAGGCAATGAGTTCACGAAAGTGGGTGATGTCGACCTCGAGCTGCTTCTGATATTCGGCCTTGCGTTGACGGTGCTGGATCTGAGCTCTTCGGACTTGGGTGCGACGAAGCTTTGCCTTTTCAGTAGCCGTGAGAGACTTGCGGGGCTTCTGAGGTGATGTCTCGCTACTATTCTCAGGGGCTTTGGGTTGTTAGTTCTGTCTTACTCAACTGGCGCGTTCAAGGTTGGATGAGAATATGAAACAGCAATGTCTTGCGGGAGTCTCCGAGTGAAAGGACGTAGAACAGACAGGACACTCAACTAGGAACGCACCGAGAGAAGGGGAGGCATAGCTATTCGAAATGTCACGATACAAAAACACAAGATGAAGTATACTTACACTCACTGCTCACTCCCTCACTCGTTCTACTTTTCCGCCCCCTCCGCGGCGGCGTAGCAGCACATTCGGGTCCTTCACATGTGGTTCCGGATCCCTTTTGCTTTGTCTTTTTCAGAAACTGGGTAAAAGAAGGCCTCTCTTCTGTAGGATTTGAATCCGAATTCGCCATGATATTACAAGATAATATCGCACGCAGGGACTTTTTTGTTATGTATGAATGTTCAAGTTCAGAGATGCGCCCACTTTTAATGACACTCAAACTGGTTGGGATTGATTTTGAGTTTGAGGTGAGTAAGCAGAAACAGACAGCCACCCACCCTAGAGCAACGTGGGCCTAATCAAGTCTCTAGCGGAATATGTCCCGCCTGCTCGGTAGAAGGAAGCTAAAAATAGCCTAACGTGGAAACGTTCTGAGTCTGTCCTTTGAAACTGGTAGAAATACTAAAAAAGAGAGAGTATGTAAAAAGAAAACAAACATATAGATATACAAGTTGAGGGAAAAAAAGAGAAAGAACCAGTTCCAGTCACGACCTGAGTAAGAACTGGACTTTTGATGCCTGATCCGAGAGGCATCTCAGCTGTAATGGACTGTTACATTTAGGTAGTATATCTGAGCCCTTTGCTGTCATGGCATCCATCTTCTTTCTTGCCCTACGTCACAAATCTTCATCATCTCCGCGGAGATCATAACAACAGATACAGTGATTACAAACATAGTCCTTAAAGACAGAACATGGGCGTTAGGTCATGAAACTTTTCCTTTTCTCTTGTCCTATCGGCTCACTGTCTAAAGGGATTTATATATAACTCCTCTAACTCGTGGCAGATCCGAGACCGAAGCTTCCTACATACCGATCAAAATCCCTCGGGTATAGTTAAAGCCTTTTTGAAATCAAACAAAATACCCCAACGCCTTGCTATGCAAATCACCAATCGATGCCGTGTCGTAAATCCGCTATTCAGAACCCTACTCGTAGTCATCACCGTCGCTGTCCGTCGCAGTTCTTTCCTCCAACTCATGCTCGTCAAGTCCATCGTCATCATCCATATCGTCACTGTCGTCCTCGTCTTCAGCATTCAGCCCTGTCACCGACTTCCACTCCACATAATCGCCCTCCAGCCATCGCTGACTGACCGGCAGCTGGTACGGGTCGAAAGGGAAGTAAGGGTCCAGCTGATGAAAGCTCTCATCCTGCATATCGTATCCAGCGTCTCGAAGAGCTCCTCCTGTTGAGTAAGTCGACGTCAGGTACTGAGACAGGCGAATGCGTTTGTTACTCTCGATTAGAGGGTAGATATACATGAAGTTGAGGCGGTGCGCTATTTTGGCAAACTCCTCAACAATGCCGGGCGCACAGACCTTGAGAGGATTAAGTTTGCCGAATATTTGTGCTGATAGATCTTTCCTGCATGTTCCCATCCATTCCATCTCCTGACCAATGTAAGACGCAGGGTCTTCAGGGTCCACGGTTTCCGGCGCCGCAACGATAAGATCTTGCCAGCGAAAACAGAAGATGTAAAGTGTGGCTTGAACAAGGCTGTAGTAGGGGTGGAATCGCCTCAGGTCTGGTCCGCGACACAGGGGTTCGTATTTCTTGCGGTAAATATTCAGGTGATGGAGGAGGAGACCAAAGATGCTGCGGATCAAGCTGCCGGGGAGATGGGCGCCGCGGGCCACAAAACTGGCGAGGTAGGATGCAGCGGCCTGTTTGGTGGAATTGGCTGTGTTGCTCTGGAAAGCAGTGGCGATGAGCTGACCGCAGAATGCATCTGTAAGGCGCTCATGCATCTGGGCGAAATGGAAAATGAGGAACTGTGTATGTCGAGACTTATAGGTGGGCAAGACCATGTAGTCGAACTCACGCAGTAAGACAGTGAACATGTCGAAGGCTGCATCAGAGCCTGGGTTGGCAAAGTGAGGAGTGTACACGCGGAAAAGGGTATCCAAGATAGCGTCCATCTTTTCAACATTCTCCGTGACCGACTTGACCTTGGCGGCCTCTGTGTCGTAATCAGGATCATCACTGTCGACCGACTCTGTATCACTACCGTCGTCGTCATCGTCTTGTTTTTCCCAGTCTGCTCTCGCCTGGTGTTGTTCTAAGGCGTACATGATGGCGGCAGTCCGTTCATCGTCCATATCTTCCAGATCGACTTGCATCTGAGAGTCAATTTTTACTACTCGATTGAGAATGAGATCAAACACCTCGTCGCGCAATTCTGGCAGGTAATCCTTAATGCGGAGCAGGTTATTCACATAGCTCATGTGGACTCGCATGGACCCGTCTTGGTACGGGAACTTGGAGCCAAGGAGGCCCTCTAGCACAGAAACGGCGGATGGGAACATCTGTAGCAAATACTGCAAGGTGCGGTGCAATCTATCGCGCATTGTTGCGCGGCTGACTTCCGGGAAATCCGGGACGTTCCACACGCTGGATTGAGTGTCGGAGAATTTCTCGACCATCATCGCCAGAACGGGGGACAGATAAGAACCCTGGGCGCTGACCAGGGCAGCGAGAAAATGGGTAAAGACTTTGACAAAAGCGTCATCACGTCCCAGCCAGGAGCAGTTCAAGATGGTCTTGACGAGGCCGTTACAAGCCTTGTCTTTAAGAATAGGGACACATCCAGTAAGGGCCACGACGTAGACCTGTAGTTCATGTGGCTTCAGGGTATCATCTTCTTCTCCGACTACAGGCGGTAGGTATCGCTGCTTGTCGCTGGCGAAGAGTTCCTTGAGCGTGTCATACTGACCATCGTTTCCTCTCAGGTGCTCCTCGAGAGCAGTCCTGACTTCAAGCTTCACCTCGTCCATACTTCTCCTTCCGAACTCGTACGTCACGTTTCGGATGTCGTCGAACAAGACTTTGCGACGTTTTGTAGGACTCTCGGGGGCGTCTACTGGGTCACTGAGACCAGCATGCTCGACTTTTCTCCTCCCCAAAACAGACGCGGGCTTGAGTATGGAGCGGACAGGCGTCGAGCTCTTCGTAGCAGGACCAGAAAGTTTCCTGGTCGTCGGAGTGAAAGGTCGCATGAATACAGTTCGTGTTGAAAACCCGATGATGTCTCGTTCGTTATGCGCTGCGGCTCGATGAGAGGAGGGGATGCTCGCTCAAGAGTGGTGGCGTCTCTTAGGCAACAGAGCAGGGACCGTGATGTCTCGAGATGTTTAAGGTATGATCATTGATTGAAGGATATGTTGAGATATTGACTGACGAGAATCACCAGTCATAATAAGCATATCTCCTTGGCACAGGTGATGATGGAAGAGGATGATGGGAGACAAAAGCCCTTCTTTGCGTAGTAAAAGAAGATTCAACCTCGGAGGTTAAGCGCTGGACAACTTTTTTTTTGCATTTTCTGAGGGGTCCCAGATTTTCAGTGGAGATCAGCACGTGCCTCCCCCTTCCGAATTGGGACTGGCTTCATCAGACTCCACATCAATCTGTCCTGATAGCCCAATTGCGTCACAATAGATATCAATAAATGCAACTACAGCCCTTACAACGGTTTGGGCTTCATTGATACTTAAGGATAAACGCAACTAACGTATGGGAGTTCATATCACTGGGCAGTAAGAGCCTCTGAGATGGCTCGTCGCATCTGACCATCAAGTCGTAATTCCTTACAATCAAGAATTCAGAATCTAAGTAAGATTCTGTATGTATTGATAAAAAAGAAAAACAGACTGTTAGTGTTGATATACTGAAACCTATTACATTACCAATGGGAACTCCTTTGCCCCGGGACTTATATCTGCTGAGCCACATATTAAAGTATGATGTTGCTAGGTTGCAACCACTTATACCAACCCGGAAATGCTCGCAAAAGTATACACAATAAAATACGTATTTGGACCTCTATCTCCGAACACTAATTATATTCTTTGCGTTTTTCAATATATTCCGCTGTTCTGTTCCGCTTCGTACAATGTGGATTCGTTCTCATTTCTCATCCCCCCTGACGTTTCTTGTTGTTTTTGGCGTATCAATTATACACATATCGATATGGTCTATCATGTCCCGAGACATCTAATTGTCCAGTTCCGGGCGACGGGGGCTGATTATAAGCTTGTTGCGGCAGGGATGGGCAGGGTGTTCTATTCCCCGATTTCGTCCTGATCAGCGCCAGTTGAATTGGGTCAGCACATCGCATAAGATGAGATTCTGGGTATCTCATGTCCGTCGTATGCTGCTTCAGACCCACCCATAGCTTTGTCTTGGTACCAACAACGTCCTCGAGGATGAGATTGCGAGGGCCCTCGAAGCCTTTAGTAGCCCTCGGGGGCGTTACCGTTGTGGCCGGCTTGGGGTGCATACATGTTGTAGTTGGGGTCAGCACCACCTTCAACGCTGTTGCCTTCGTGTCCAAAGTCGCCCACGGCGCCAGGCTCGGCCTTGGCATCGCCCATCATGGTACCAGAAGCCCATGATTGCCCGTTACCATCCATGCCTACTCTATCTCGGTTGGATTGATTCTGTTGCTGTTTTCGTGGGTTAGTACGCGGGTGAGCGACTACATACTTACAGAGCCTTCAACTTACCTCACGGTACTTGCTCAAGTAAACCTTGAGGGCTTCGGCATAGTTCTCAAAGCCAAGAGATGTCATGGCGAAAAGGATATCTTCACCATTGACAGTTTTCCGCTTTTCCTGTTGGCACTTCTCCGACGCTGTGCGAGTTAGCATGCTGCAAAGGAGAGACATGATTCGGATTTTTGTAGCTGCAAGTCTCGGTAGAATAAAGTGACCTGTTACTAACCTTCACTGGTTATGAATGAGATGAACTCGCTGACACATTCTTGCATGCATTCCTTTGCCTCTTTTGCGATCTTGGCGTTGTCAGGAAGCGCGTTCTTCATAATACGGGCCACTGGAGCAAAGTTTCGAATATTAGCATCAAGCTCATCAGCTCTATCGGCCTTTGAGGCGCGAGGCGCTTGGGATGATTTCGAGGACGAATCGCAAGACATGAGAGGGATCCAGATATGCACGGCTGAGCGGGCTGAGGCGTCAAACAGCTCGCGCAGAAAGGAACGAACAAATCATATCGGGATGCCTCTGGAGATAGGTGACTTACCATTGGCTATAGGGAGCCAGCGATCTTGCTCCTTTACGCCTTCGAACTCGTATCCCGCAGTGTTTGCGGATTGTGGGTCTTGTTGCTCATTCATTTGTGCTTCGTCGTCGGGTGACGGTGCACCTTGGTCAACCTCCTTGGGAGGGGATTGGGGGGAATCCGACATATTTGGCTACCTGCAGCGGCTGCTAGCGTCCTTTGTCAAAGGGAATTTCGGGCTCGCACAGCTAGGTCTTTCGATGATGTGTCCCTGGCCACGTCGCAAACGGTAGGGCTTGCAAGCGTCAGGGTGTGTAAGAGAGGAAGAGGGGTCCTTGTTTCTGCTCTGCTATGCAGAGCAGTGCGGTGCTGCGCCAAAGTCAGTCAAAGAGTCCCGATTACAGTACCGGTAAGGTTCTTGGTCGCTCATGCAGGCGGTCCCTGGCCCGGGATCTCGGGCTATGACGCTGTTCATGGAGAATAATGGGGGCGTGTGCGTGAGAGACAGGGACTGGTTAATGTGGACTATGAAGGCAACGTGAGGTGAGGTAAAAGACAACGACGGACAGAGGGGGTGGACCCTTTCGAGGTAGAGCCAAGCAGAATGAAGGCGGGGATCAAGACTTCGAGATCCAGAGAAGGGTCCAGGCAGGCAGTAAAGACAGTATAGTATGATGGTTGATACGTACAAAAGCGTGTGTAGCCAGTAAAGACTATCAAGTGCATGTATTTGTGAATGTATGTCAAAGCAAATAGACAAGTTACGCAACGGCTGGGCTGTGCGGTGAAAGCTTGGAACAGAACTATCTGTGACAAACTAGATGGGCTGGCTAGTGACGGCTGATGAATACAGATCAAGGGCAATGGCCGACGCGCGCGAGAGTAAGAGCCAAGTCCAAAGCTGTAACACACGCGTTGGGAAGGCAAAGGATACGCGCAGTAAGTAAAATTACGCGCAGAAACTTGATGCAGGGCAATGGGGATGATAGACAGGACGGTACTAAAGCGTCTCAGAATCAAATCAACGGGGACGGAGCGGCGCAGATTCGGGTCGCGATAACAATAGACGGGAAGGAGTGCGAAGAGTTGACCGGGTACGGAGCTTGAAAGACTAGGTAGGTAGGTTACACGAGGAGTTCAACGGCAAGCATCTCGTTCGCCAATGCCAATTCTAGGTAGTTGCAACTCCAGTGCATCTCCAGTTTCAATGAGCCGCATGGTTTACCAAATCGCGTCAGGAACAGAGGGAGAGAGGATTGGGCGGGGGCGTGCGATGCTAAAATTCAACGAGTGGGTGGATGACTGATTGATAGTTGATGGAGCGCGATCGTTGGGGTTCGTCCATAGACAGGGGAAACAGAAACCTACTGCACCTACTTACCGGCGAGACGTTGGAGCGAGGCTAGAGGTGTGTGTTGTGACGAACTCAATTGTGAATGAATGGATAGGTGAGGGAGTGAGAGATCAGTAAGAGGAGTAACGAAAGGGTGTCTGAGCTGTTCGATTGTGGTCGCAGTTGAGGTACATATGTGGAGTGCAGAATAAGGCGTGGGGTTCGTTCCCTGCTCTGTACCTAGGTAGGGAAATGTTATTTACGATGGTTAAAGAAAACCCCGAAAAGGTAAACAATATAACAACGTTAAGTGACTTTATGGGCGGGTCAAGATAAGGTAGTAAGAGACGATTCAATGCGAGAGCCTCACAGACAGAAATGGGTAAAGGTGAAAGTTAGGTAGGATATGTAGGTACCTCAGTTACGTTTCTTATTAAGGAAGGAAGGAAGGAGCCTACCGAGGGCCAAGGCTGAGAGCCTCTGAGCCTGGCTGCATCCCCTGGGCTCCACTCCACTTGGCTCCAGTGCCTTCGCAGTGGGAGCTTAGGCTTACTATAGGGAGGAGCTCTGCTATCGATAGCACTCAGGCCGCTTCCAGCTACCTAGGTAGCTTAGCTTTATCAAGTTTGGACCTCTTACGGATGTGGACCTGCTGAGACACCACCCATCGTCAAACTCATAAGAATTACTTACAGCAAGAACCTTCTAGCATTTTCTATTCAAACTATCATGGTTATATATCTTCAACCACCATTTACTGCAGTCACTCATAACTCACCAGACTCGACACCGCCAGATTCATCCCGTCTGATCCGAGCAAGGAATATTCACACAATGGACCATCAATATGCTCGCTTCCTTGATTCCTTCAGCCGCTAAAGCACTGGGCCTTTGCTGCAAACACTCCCCAATTCAAGGGTCATACATTACACACGAACATGGCCCCAAGCCCAGGCGGTGTGCCGCAACCTCTTTTTTACCTTGCATTTGCATCCATCCGGGGGAAGACAGTCATACGAAAAAAGACAAACCCGTGTTTCCAGTGATACTGTACCATACTGTACTGCACTGCAATGTACTGTACTGTACTGGCCGAGAAAACGTGTATCAGGTTATACACCCAATATCACGACTGCTATAGAGACAAAGTCCTATAACGAGGCCTTCTACTGCGTTGCTTTTGATCAGGATATCCTGACAGGCGACGTTAGCTAGACAAAGCTCTGCACATATGGCCCCATCTCTAATGTCTCCTCAAAATGACGTTCGGATTCAGGCACTCACCATCAGACTCTCGACCGGTCACAATCAATTCCATCTGGGCGGTAACATGAGGGTGGGCGACCTTGATTTATCATTTGGCAATGGCCTACGTTATTCCTGGGGTTCTGCAGTAGCTTACTCTATTCTTCTGGGCCTCATTCGCACCTCGCAGCTTATAAGCCTCCGCAAAGTATGCCTCAAACACAACCCAACAGCTGAGTTATGAGCTCGTTGAGTACAGCCCAACCAGTAGTCCAGCCTCTTCATCAACATGATCAAACTCCTGGCTCAAAATCTCAACCGATATCTGCAAGGACCCGGCAAGCTGGGACCAGTATCGTCTTAGGTACGGCTCGATTTTACCAATCGAACGACGTACTGTGAAATCTCTTTGTTCGTAAGTTACTCGGTTACAGTTCTCACAGCCGAGGCTTACTGCAATTAACAACTGCTGCTATCGTGAACGGATGTTCAGTTAGTGACATGACGTCCCGGTGACTTTGAGGCGCTCTCATAATTGGAACCCAACGCACCCCCCCAATGTTCAAATAAGTGCACTTTCACTCATTCAGCCCAAGCCACGAACAACTTTAGAAGTTAGAAGGTCTGTATCATACGACACAGATCTTAGAATAAGAAATCGCCGATGAAGGCGGATAAAGTTCTTGAGGCTGACCTGACCTTTAGCGCTCAAATCAACACGAGACTCTTGTTGTATGTCAGCAGCTTCCTTCACAGTATGGATGTAAAAGCGATAGATCATCTGTTGATGCAAGTCTGTTGCAGTACCTGACGATCTCACACTCTAATAGTGCATCTTTAAACTCGCTAAATCAACCATTACCAAGTCCTCTTGACGTAGGTGTGTGTATGCTGCCCTCCTCGGCCATTCCTAAGTTTAAGATTGATTGGGCTTCGATACTTCAGAAGCGACTGTAGGAGCCAGCTTTGAGGAGACAAGCTGCATATCATAGTCACTGTGCCGTAAGGCTTACATTTGAAGAGGGGACGTGGACGTGGCAGTAGCCAGTCAGATACACTCATTGTACTTTCGTGTGTAAACCGCGGATCTGTTGCCGGAGTTGAATGCATTAGCCCCCACAAGACAATGCTGTTTGATGGTGGTTATCACGATGAAGAGACATGGGCATAAAGGTGACAAGTGATGACTTGCAGCTTGCTCCATATCGATCAGACTCTTTCAGATCTCGGTGAAGATCACTTGGACTGCACAGCTAAACTTGGCTAGTTTTGGATACATCTGGAAAGATGTCAGTTGTACATCATGCTACGTGAGTGGCCCTTTGTTTTAGTTTCCTGCTTTGTATGCGATTTGTCTGGCGACGCAAATAAATATCCTAATGATGGAGCATGTCGTAGCATAAAGCACCTGATACACGATATGTGTCGGACAAGCTTGGTCGTCTGAATGTCCCAACATGCATCTTGTAGTCTCCTCAATGATGCCCTTCTTCAGTAATGACATATATGTACAGGCGATGCAACCGGTGGGCAAGCCTTGTCAATCGGAAGGTTTCTGTCCAAACAAACACATGTCCACCCTTCTGGTCTCGCATTGCATTGCGCTGCACTACATTGTGTCTCTTTGTGTTCTGCACGTCAACATGTTTGAGGCTCCTGAGGCCTCAATGCGGTTGGGCATAGAGACGCCCTTGCCGCCAGAAACCCCACAGCGCGCAGCAAAATGTACAACGCATCTACACCATCTTCTCACTTTTCCGCTCGTGTTGCCCGTTCAGCCTGAATTTGCAGGTGTCCATCTGATGACAAGTAAGCGATGGAAAAATCCGTCTTATCCGTTTATAGCAAGATGGTCTCTGATGAGCAGCAGAAGATTTGGTTCAAGGAGTGCTGAAAGAAAGGAAATTGTCAGTTTGCTTATACGAAAAGCTCGTCAAATGTTAATATATTCAATATTTTTAACATCCACGTTGCAGAAAACATGGGCGTTCAGTAGTTGAACTAGAATTCGGATGCCCTTGTGTGGCAGAAATCTTTCGTTTGATATTGTGACCTCGTAATCTCATTATTGCTGTACAACCTGCACATTATGCTTTTTCTGCACGTTACGTGTTAGCATCTGAAACCCTTACGAAGCACGAGGCCATCTTTCGAAAGAGATAATTTACCTTCCACTTCTCAAGGTCGTCCTGTTTCGTCTTGTACTGCTTCACCAAGTCGTCCAACACCTTGCGAAGTCCTTCTTGGTTAGTCTTGAGAGCTGGGACTACGTCCTTGACCGTCCTCTCGACAAGTACTCCATTGATGAGGCGGAAGCACTTTCTATCCTCGGAAAGAGGTTCTAGGGTCTCCAAAACAAGCCTGTGCAGGATCGAGTCAGCAAAAGGTCGTGAAAACATGATGAGCTGTCGTAGAGTGGCATGACAAGAGATGAATTTGACCAGACCGACGTCATGCTTTCTCCTGACAGACCAGCATCGATGACGGTGGCTGAAACCGGGGTACCTACTTGTGCTCCTCGGCTTCCTGCTCGATATCACCAATTCTTTGGGCTATTTGCTGAAGAGTGTTCTTGTAGTTGGAATAGGTGACTTGAAGATCTGAGAGTTTGAAGAAAGTGAGTGAGTGACAAGTTAATGTGAGATTGTGAGTAAAGACTGACCCTGCTGCTTCTTAGCAGGAACTTGTCCTGCTGCTGCTGCTGCTGAAGACATATTGAGAAGAGTTATGAACTTTGGCTCTTCTGCTGCTTTTTTTGTTTAAGAGGAGGATATCAAAAAGTTGTCCGCTATCCCATGAAGTGAGTGTGACTGCCCCTCCAAAAGCCTACGTCGGAACAAACCTCCCACCAGGTCCGTGCGCTCCGGCCCCAATCTTCAATCTTCCCAATCAGCCTGTGGCAATCCTCGGATTTCTTTCAAGGGTCCTTTTACTCAGACAACAATTTTAATTTAATTATCTCGATACAGAACATGCATCCTCACCTTCATACAAAGAACGCTCTGGGTAGGACAAATCTTACTTGCGTGGGGCATTCTATATCATATGCTAACTGTCAACTGCAGCGTGCGAAGAGGTCATCGCCGCCCTCGAACAATGTCATGCCCAGGGCTTCATGCACAAGGCCGTCGGAAGTTGCAACACTGCTAAGGAAAAGGTCAACGAATGTCTGAAACTCGAACGATCCAAAATGCAGGCCGAGAACCGTAACGCTGCCCGTGCAAAGCGTGACAAGATCAGGGAGCAGCAGCGCGAGTTGGGACTGTAGATGGGAGACACGTTGAAACCTCACAATACAAAGCCGACAATTCCGAACTCGTTGAACTTCGATTGACGATCGATTTTCTTTCGATATGTACTATAGAAATACCTGGGTTGGCGTTCTGGATAATTAATTCACCAGGCAGGCGTATGGAATCCATGGAATCGAACTGTACACTATACTCGACGACGTACAAGTATTAATTATCACGATACAAATATCACTACGATCCGATCGATCGTCATGCGAAATTACTATTATCATATGAAGGGTTACCAAGACACTGGTCCTATGATCGGATTGCAACTTTACAAGAGTCCTCGAATTAAGTCTCACTAAATTACGAAAAGTTGTTACACATAGAAGACGAAATCAGTAGATCAATGTATAACATCTTGGACCAACCTTTTATGTCATTTATCTTTTACACTCTTAAGTTAAAGTTTAGAGTACCCCTAGGCTCGTTCACCTCACAGTCTGACCTAGATAAATGTGTCATACATTGTATAACGAAAATTCTTTAGGCTAACAAGTATATCAATTAACGCTGCCTAGATAAATGTGTAGAGCGACCCCATGTCCTAACCTCATTCGTATTTCGCTCTCCCTTGATTATCTTACACCTTTCTTTGAAAAGCACTGCCAAAAGTATAGAGGCCAAATGCCGAGATGACACTGAGAAGAATTGGGACCGGCTTCCTCAGGCGAAGAGCTCGAGGGAAAGCCGAGCCTCCAAGAATGATTGATGCGAGCAAGCCAAGCTCAACTCCATAAGGCTCCTCGTTTTGAATGCGGTAACCACCTAGGGCATCTACAAAGTAACCATTAGCGCCTTCTTTCGGTGCCTAGTTTAAACAATGGTCAAGGCAAGTCCGATACTTACACAGAAATCCAACAGTGCAACCAGCTACAATGGAAGGAACAGATCGCGACTTGGCGTATCCCATAATGCCTCCGCCTGCTACCACAGCGCCCATGATATAGGCAGGAAGCTCGAGATCATGATAATTGACGGGTACCGGTGCCTATGAGAATGAATCAGTAAGTTATATATGGGAAGCTACAATGGTCCCGCTACTTACCATTTTGACGAGTTATATCAATTGTAAGTAAGTGTGATTATTCAATCGCTCTTGAAACTTTGATGATGCAGCAGCAAGTGGCCTTTTATTATTGAAGCTGCGGAGCTGTCGGCTAAGGTACTAACCAGTATTGACGACATATCCGCCGGTACGTACCTTCCCAGCTAGACGTCGAGAGTGGACCCTGCCCCAGGATTCAAGCTTTCGTCTAGCCAATCACGTGTCTCTTCACTTTGGAGCTTTCGTGTCCATAGGAAGCTCTCCCATCTCTGGGCTGCTGCCCATTAAACGGACCAAAAACCACAAACACAAACATCACGAATCCAGCATCTTCAAATCTCCACGCTATCGACAGATTTATCCACGTCAATAATCGATACTTACCCACCGTTTCGACTCGAAATTCTCAAGCATGGCACCAAAGAAGAACGCTCGCGACACCACCCCCGCGACTGCTGCCACCACGCAGGCCAGCACCAGCACCACTGCGCCCATCCCTCTTGCACCTGAGCAGATCAAGCCTGTTCTTCCCAAGAAGAGCGACGCCAGGGCCAATGTGCAATGGGGTCAGATCCCCCAGACCCTCTACAATCACTACATCAATGAAACTCCTCAGCGTATCATGCTACTTGATGTCTTTCTGGTGTACCTCGTCGTCGTTGGTGCTCTTCAGTTCCTCAACTGTGTCATCGCTGGCACCTACGTACGTATAAAATAAATGCTGCTCAATTCTACAGACACTGATACTCTTGCAGCCCTTCAATGCTTTCCTATCAGGTTTCTGTGTGACAGTGGCACAGTTCGTCTTCACAGGTAAGTTGTGATAACGAATGACTCGAGACTACAGGCATTGATACATTCCCAGTTTCCCTGCGACTCCAAACGAATGAGGCGGTTCCTACCGATTGTCCAGACATTTCGCCCGAGAGGTTTGTTTCTTCTTCAATATTAGAGAATATTGACAACTAACATCGTACCAGGTCATTCGCCGAATACGTCGCTGTCAGCGTGCTTGTGCATCTCTTTGCTATCAACTTCATCAACTAGGTTTGCGTTGGAGACAGTTTGCCTGGTACAAATGGGACGACCACTAGGTAGTGCGCGATCAAGATGACCTTTCACGAAGTCCTTTTTTAAAAGTTTTACCGATAGACCGAGGAATAGAACAGAACAATCATAAAAAAGGGGAATCATTTACACATGTTATTTTGCCGTCTGCTCATTGTGCTTCACTAGTACTGGCCTGGGCCTCTGGCTTGGGCGAGTCCCTGGGAGGGCCTCCCTTTGGTGGAGGGGGTGCCGGTGAGTTCCTGGCTGACGGCGCATTGTCCACAGCCCGACTCTTCTCTTCCTCCTCCTTGAAATAATCATCCATCAATGGGTTGGGACTGTGACCATGACGCTCTTTCTTCTTCCCTCCCCTTGGTGGGGCACTCGCAGGAGCACTGCCTATCATCTGCGCAGGCACCAAGAAGTCCCCTGTTGGGGGAGGTGGAAGCTCTGAGCCTGCAGCAGCGGGTACAAATATATCCTCGCTCTTCTCGTTGGTGGCTCCGTCGAACATGGTCTCGCCAGGAGCATTAACGGGCTCACTAAGGGGAGGAGGTATTCTGTGAAGGGCGCCATATCCAAGGACGCAACCTAATGCGCCTTGACCACCCCAGTCCCGACTAGGCTGTATTGTGACTTCTCTAGTGACGTTGTATTCGTTGTTGTAGACCCAGATGCGCATCGGCCGTCCGATAAAGTCCTCAACGAGCTCGCCCAAACCACCTTCTCCATATAGCGCACCTTCGGGGCTTCCAAGAATATAGTCGCTATATGGCAGCAGACCGGCGACGTCGGCGGGGGAGTTGGCGGGGACATCCAGAACATGCCAGATGTTGGCAGCGAGAGCAAGAGGGGCGTATTGCAAAGAGAGGCCAAGGGATGCAGTGTCTGGCGCAACAGGAGCATGGATCTCTCTAGTTCTTTGGCCCTGAAAGTTATCAGCCATTGATTTCTCTCTGAAACAAAAAAAGAGAAAGAAAATAGTCTACCTTTGCGCTCCATAGTCCCAAGGTAACTGTGCTGCCCGCGCAGTTCCTCACTTCCTGGCTGAAGAGGGCAGGTTCAGGGTCCTCCTATGACAGCTGTTAGTAATAAAGATATGTTAAGGGCATCTTGCGTGTAACTGCATACGATAGGCCTTCCATTTATTCCAACAATGAAGTCGAACCAGGGCTCGATGGCCAGCTCCAAGTTAGTGTTGCGCAACACCTGGAAGCCGAAGGACCCTCGTTCTTGTTGCCGCTGCTGCTGGACGTCGCCATCCAAGCGCGAAATGAAGCGGTTTAGCGCATTAAACATGGCTTCTTTGACGTATATGCCAGTCTATCTAGAAGAAAATGCGAAAAATTCGAAGCTGAAAAGGTAGAGGGTAGTTGTATCTTGGATCGTATAGAAATGGAAACGGAAGCTCAAGGGCGGGCCATTGAGCAAGCTGTCACCATCCTATCGCTGACAGCCTTGCAGCGTGCCAAGGCTTCTAGTCCAAATGTGGGGCACACTGTGGGGAGCTTGAAAGACAGCCTCGCGCTCAAATTCAACGTTCAAGTTCATCTAAGAACTTAGTCGCGACAAAACAACTTTTTCAAACTTTACACTGAATAAGTTTTAACTAATATGACATTGGTGCTCATCTCACTACAAAGGTGAAAAACTAGGTGTCTCAACAGCAGAAATGTCGTTGGAAAACTCCGAATACGCGATGAAGCCTGCTGAAGAGCTGCCTCTCACCGATAAGTGCCATCACTATGAAGGAAAGCATGAGGTGCCGTGGGATATTCAGAAGTGAGTAAAACCCTACTTTCGAGAGATCGACAGGAGTGGCTGATGTATTCAGATATTTCGCACAGCGCTATTCCATCTTCTCCCTCTACGATTATGGAGTCTACATGACGGACGATGCTTGGTTCGGTGTAACACCCGAGCCCGTAGCATAGTGAGTTCTCAAACTCGATCATTCCATTGTTGCCAGGCTAATTATCTTCCAGTCAAGTGGCCAACGACATGTACGGTACTGACGAGAAGAAGCACATCCTCATCGATGTCTTCGCCGGCGCAGGCGGCAATACCATCGCCTTTACCCTTTCAGAACGCTGGAGTCGCGTTATCTCTATCGAGCGGGATCCCTCAACGCTCGCCTGTGCTCAAAACAACTCCAAGATATACGGCGTTGAGCCCGGCTTAATCACATGGGTTCTTGGTGATAGCTTCGAGTACCTCGACAAATTATTCAACCGTCCAGAAGAGCTACATCCAGACCTAAGAGTAAATCTTGACGAAACAGTCTTGTTTGCGAGTCCGCCATGGGGAGGTCCTGGATACCGCACTGACGAGGTGTTCAACCTGTACAACATGCAACCGTACAATCTTGACGATCTGCATAACGCGTACAATAGACTAGACCATGCCCTTTTCCTACCAAGGACGAGTGATATTCGCCAGATTGCGAAACTGGCGCCTCCCAATAGGAAAGTCGAGGTTGTACAGTACTGCATGGAGGGAGCTAGTAAGGCCATGGTAGCTTACCTTCCAAGCAAACACTCCAAGAAAAGCGAGTAAAGGATACCCATTGATCAGGTTGTTGGTTGAATCTGCATCGATACCAATTTGTTCATGTAAGAGAGAGGCGGTGACGTTATGTTACACTGGGAAGATATATTTACGCACACTTGTCACAAGGAGCGCTTTATCGAAGCATTTGTATGGACGTAACTTGCCTGTGTTTGTGAAAGCGCTTCTCACTTGCGCGGTCTGAAGTAAGTTTTCAATGTATTGAGAATAATATGAGCATTATACCTACAAACTCACAAGTGCAGTCATCTACGTTTTCGTAAGATGAACCTCATCCCTCCAGATTATCACTGGGAAAGGTCAAAAGGGTGAACTAAATGCTACCCACTCGCACTTCAAGGTGTCAACATTCTGATTAAAAGAGGTAAAGTAATAAAGCTGCCATTAATCGCATACGAGGTCCTCTTGTATTGTCTTGGCCTTATAGAGAGGTTCCTTCCAAGTAGATACCACTGTGCAGGATCTGTCATTAGCACTGTCCTCTGAATGGTTGATTTTGACTTGGTCAAAACTTGTAGCAACCCCATCCACACACAGGATTTTCGCCTCAGAGCCCAACCTTGACAAATTTCTTTCACAGTGCCATACATTCCTGATAATGGCAAAGGATAAGAAGAAGAACGCCGATACCAAAAAGGCCAAAAAGGTGCCGTCATACCTTGTGCTACTACCTCACATATCGCCCCTCTATTTGATTACCCCTCCAACAAAAAACTGCCCCTCCATGATAACCCATGACATGATGAACAATTGACTGATGACTACGATCAGGCTGAGAAGGCTGCCAAACAGGCCAACAAGGGAGAAAAGAAGGCCAAGAACAAGGCTGCCAAGATCGAAGGAAGTGATGCTGAGGATGTAGATCTTGACGAGGTGCTTGAGGAGTATCGAAGACAACAGGAGCAGTTCCTCAAAATCACAGAGACTGTAATTGAAGCACCGCCAAGAGCGAGAGCTGCGTCTACGTTGATGGCCTCACCCCACGACAGCAACACTCTACTGTTGTTTGGCGGTGAGTACTTCAACGGCTCTCTTGCTCAGTTCTATAACGACTTAAACATCTACAACATCAACCGCGATGAGTGGCGATGTGTTACTTCACCTAATGCTCCATTGCCTAGATCTGGTCACGCCTGGACCAGAGCTGGAAACCCGAACCATGTATACCTTTTCGGTGGAGAGTTCTCTTCGCCCAAGCAGGGTACATTCCATCATTACTCGGACTTCTGGAGGTTGGAGCCAGCAACAAGGGAGTGGACAAAGATAGAGTTTAAGGGCAAAGACAAGAGTCCTTCTGCGCGAAGTGGACATCGAATGACTTACTGGAAACAGTACATAATTCTTTTCGGAGGATTCCAGGATACTTCAAACCAGACAAAGTATCTGGCAGACCTGTGGATCTTCGATACTGTCAACTTTGTGTGGCACTCTCCCCAGCTGCCTCCTGCTCAGTTAAAGCCAGATGCTAGATCTTCTTTCACCCTTCTTCCTCATGAGCAAGGCGCAGTTTTGTATGGAGGCTATTCACGTGTCAAGTCGACGGTTAATGTTAAGCAGAAGGGCAACAAGGGACCCAGCCAAGCCCAGCGGAACGTCCTGATTCCCAAGGTGCACGAAGACTGTTTCTTCCTCAGAATCTCTCAGCCTGCTACCGATGCTAACCCCAACACTCCGCCCGTTGTACGCTGGGAAAAGCGAAAGAAGCCTGCAAACGCTCCCAATCCTACCCGTGCTGGTGCGACTATGGCATGGCACAAGGGTCGTGGTATCCTCTTTGGAGGTGTTCACGATGTTGAAGCCAGCGAAGAAGGCATGGACAGCGAGTTCTTTAACCAACTGTTTGCTTGGAACATTGAGCGAAATCGATTCATGCCCCTTGGTCTGCGAAAGGCTCGCCAACAGAAGAAAGCTGCCGTTGAGCCTCGAGGCGGTCGCCGTGGTCGTGCACAAGCGAATGAAGATGAGCTGCTGAGGCAACTTGCCGCTCTGGAAACCGGTGCTTCCCTCGATGACGCCGATGACATCGAGCTTGCCAAGAAGGAAGAGGAAAAGGACGACGACGAAAAGCCAGCAAGAGAGATGCCAGTTACCATGGAGCCTCCGCATGTGAGATTCAATGCCCAGCTGGCCATTCAAGACGATGTTTTGTATATCTACGGCGGTACTTTCGAGAAGGGTGATCGAGAGTTCACTTTCGATGATTTATACGCTATTGATCTTGGAAAACTGGATGGTTGTAAGGAGATATTCAGTCGACCTGTCGAAGACTGGATTGTAAGTGATTCGCGACCCATATTTGAGGTTATTCTAGCTGATTATTGTTACAGGAGTCAGAAGACGAGGACGATGAAGACGACGAAGAAGATGAAGAGGAGGAGGATGAGGAGGATGAGGAGGTGGAAGAGGAAACGGCCCAGGAGCTGCGCACTCCCAGCAAGCGCAAGAAGAAGCAAGACGAGACTTCCGAGGTTTCTTCAGAGGCTGTTTCAGAACCATCCACACCCTCAGAAGAGGATGAGAACGAGACTGCAGCCGCATCTGTCGATGATGGACTTCCCCATCCTAGAGTAAGTCATTTTCTTTCCCTCAGGCATATAAGAGGTACCCTGCTGACATTTCAAACAGCCATTCGAGAGTCGACGAGAGTTCTTTGTCCGCACTTCAAATGAGTGGCAGGAGATTCTTATGACGAGTCTGCGGTGGAAGAACATCCAACCTGAATCCATGCCTATCAAGGAGATCAAGGCCAAGGCGTTTGAGCTTAGTGAGGAGAAATGGTGGGACTGCCGTGAGGAGATTATGGCTCTTGAGGAAGAGCAGGAGGCTGCAGGTATCCAGGAGGTGGTGTCTCTAGCGGACAGGGGCGATGCTGCTGCTGGTGGCGCGAGAAGAAGGTAGAATGCATACAGTTACATGATGCGGTACAGTATTGGTTATATCAAACATGAATTGAATATGTGTTTAAGCATGCAGCTGGCAACAATCTTTGAAAGTGTCCAGGATTCGCGGCAGCGCATAAATACCGATAATGCCAGTATTGTCTGGATAATCTCTAGGAGCTTTAGTTCAAACGTGTTTGATCAAAGAGCGTACTTTAAACAAACTACAGCATCACATCACTAGACATGGTTGGCTATGGCCACATTCATATATTCTCATGATAGATACTGATTCTATGGCCTGTTGTCAGCCAGTCAACCCCAACTCCTCTCCTCAAAAACCCTCTCAACGCCACGCCAACCCATACCTCTCATTCAATTATCTAGCTCATCACATCATCGTCAAGACTACAAAGGCTCTTCAACAACGCCAGTAGGCGACCACGTCGCTTTCTTGCCACGCGTCCAGAGCACCAGCGCTGCAGCTCTCTCGATGAGTCAGTTTGGCGATGCGGCCATGGGTGGGTACGAAACACCGCCGACTTCGACTTTAGGCTCACACTCGCATCGCTCGGTATCAGGAACAGTGTCGAGAACAGACGAGATGTGGCTGCCGCAACCCCACCAGGAGGTCTTATCTGGAGGAGTTTGTCAGTACGACAACGAGAGGAATCAATTGATGGGTGCACTTACTGCATGTTCCGCAGGTGGCTTTTTTGCACATTTTGATAGTTGATAAATATGGGTTTGTAGGTTGTAGAGAGAGTGACGTTGAGTATCGGAATATCGGGGAAGTGTGGAGAGGAGGGGATAGGAAGCTTTCCGCTTTCCACTTACAGCATCTCCGGATGGGGCAATAACTAAGCCAAAGCCACCGATTCGCCGCCGATATAGGAAGAAGCGATTGTGCTGCGAAATGCAATCAACCAACAATGCACTTTGGCTTAGAGGACCCTTGGAATTTAGACCTCGGCTTCTGATGTGATGTCATCATCTCCCTCGACACTATAGATAGTACGAACAATATACATTGAATATGACCTCAGATTATAGTCAAAACTCTCGGCTTGTAACTCCCGCACACGGCTCGTCACTAGATCTTATTGCATCATATATACTCATTCCGCATCATAGCTCCTCATCCCTAACCTTGCTTTCCAAAGGTTTGTTCTTGACAATAACCTCGCTCTCGACAACGGATCGTATCAGGTTCAATGTCAAATCCCTACCTCGCTCAACACTTGAAGGCGAAGCATCTGCCGGGACGTGTAGGAACAGCGTCTTTCTTGGACGCTTCTGTTTCCACAGCTCTGCCAAACTCGAGTAGTAGATGAAGTCACACAAGAAGTGTCCTGCGTCTTCGGATATGCGGAGATCAGCCTCCTCCTTCGAGTATTGTTAGTATCCATCAAGTTCAGCGCCCTTTTTCACTTACTAAACTATGGCCTCGCCATAGAGCAAGAACCTGGTCGATATCTAGCTCAGTTCGTAGCTCCTCTGGAAAACCTCGCCATGGCCAATCATCCTTTTGGCGGTCTTCCTCTGAGTCGACCATTTCGCCATCAACGTCTGGATGCTTATATCCGTCACGATGACCTCTCCTCTCGATAGAGTAGAAGGGTCGTGGACCAGCCATCCCGATGTGGATAACGACATCGAATCGCTGCGCTACATCGTATAACGACGGCACCAGGCCCCTCACAACTTTATAGTTGACTCTGATGGGCTCTGGATGCACTGAGATGCGCACCTTTGGTAGAACAGCAGCCGCATGCCTCGAGTTAGGATCCTTGGCGCGCAATGGCGGGAGATGTGACGGCAAACTCTTAGCGATCTCCCAGGAAGGGTTGATGGGATATTGCTCCCTGAAAGGCTGTCAACAACAAAGTATTAGCACATTCTTTTTTAGAGATAACCTGAACACCTGATCCTTCTCTCCCTAGATATCCAACTGTTCACAGTCCTCGCAGTGCAATGGCGGTACGTTGCGTGACGTTGGGCGGGGCGGCTAAACATATGACGTTGGTTCAATATCAGGAAGAATGGCAACCTACACCAAAGCCTGTGACAAGCACGGTAATCTCATCTGGATCTCCAATTTGCGAACCCATTGCGTGATGATGCTATTGCAAGTAAAATGTTGATAGAGAAACAAAATGCAAAAAGTAAGGCGGAGGAGTTCGCAGTGGGGATAGATAACTAATAAAACGACCAAGTCAAGTCTATGGGCCATCCGCCATAAGCTGAGTGAGAAGGCGCAGCTCTGAAAAAGGTGACGTTGACCTATTTAATACAAAATGAGACTCGATCTGACATCTGTAATTTATTAAATATCCCGCTTACTTGTCTCTTCCTCCGCGCTCTCCTCCCGTCTGTCCATTAATAGACTCCCGGAGCCGAGAGAAAACGGAAATGCTGCAACATATTTCTTCAACAGGAACAGGGAAGAGGCGGCTTGTTGCCAATAATGGCAGGTTGCTGAATTGGTAAGGTCTAGGGTAGCTACATGTCGAATGGCACTTTATTGTTCATGGGAGTATCTGCTTTGCATCAACACTTAATCAGTCATTTCATTCATATTCAGTATGATAAAAACCACTTCTATCATTTTTACAATAATACCAGGCATATCAGGTACTTTGTTTATTCTCCTGCTGTGAGCGTTCCTCGACCAACTCTCCACTTTTCCCCTCGATGCGGAGTTTCCCAAAACGGGGTGAGCCACGAACCGATTAACAGTAATATGAATCCATCTTTTATAAACACGATAACTCTTTTTCAAACTTTTTATACCATACATGTAACAAAACAAATAACATCCCCGAGGTAGCTCAAGTTACCTGCAATTCAGCATTCAAAATTGAACAGCAGGACGGATCCGTAAAACCTCCTGCACCTCCCGCCGAATTCTTATAGCGAATTTATCCTCTTACACTCTCACCGATTTATCATGGGATCGACACCGGATTATAACCTGCCTCCGCAGGAGCTCACTTTTGATGGGTTCCTCTTTGATATGGATGGCACCATTATTGATTCCACCGAGGCAGTAGTCAAACATTGGCAAACGTGAGTGCACATAAAGACGTACAACTCAGTGACTAACTCGGTGTAGAATTGGCAACGAGATAGGCGTTGCACCCGAAGTTATTCTTGAGACCTCCCATGGACGACGAAGTATCGACATTCTCAAGATTCTTGCACCCGAAAAGGCCAACTGGGACTGTAAGTACTGTACACGGCCAGAAGCGTTGTCTCACTCGAGAACAACCTGGCAGTCATGTTCGCTTCCAACATGTTGGCAAGGCTGACCGGCCAAGCCCCATCCACCCAACAACCGTTGCGTTAGCTAGGCCGAGCAACCGCTGATCATTTCCACAGATGTACGTGACATGGAAGGACGTCTCCCCAAGTACCACGGCCACGAAGCTGTTGAGATACCGGGCGCCCGTTCCATGCTAGAAGCCCTCATCGCCAGATCTAGCCCCTGGGCGATCGTCACGTCGGGTACTGTACCTCTGGTGACTGGATGGTTGCGTGCTCGAGACCTGCCTACACCGCCGTCGGATCACCTCGTTACTGCAGAGTCCGTTGAGAACGGCAAACCTGACCCTGCCTGCTATCGTCTTGGCCGTGAGCGTCTCGGCCTACAAGCGGAGGATGCACAGATTCTGGTCCTTGAAGACAGCCCAGCAGGGATTCGTGCAGGAAAGGCAGCTGGGTGCAAGGTCCTCGGCTTGGTGACAAGCCATACCGTCGACCAGGTCGTCGCTGCAGAGCCAGACTGGGTTGTTCGAGACCTCTCTTCAGTCAAGGTGCTCCGGAGCGAGGGTGGCAAGGTGACCATCGAAATTTCCAACGCCCTTCGACTATGATCCGAGTCTTGTGGGTGGATTCGATAGCGGAAGTTAGAGCGGAACGGAACTCTGCTGGGCGCGAGAGGGAGACTGGCAAAAGATGGAGTCGTGAGGGAGAAAATGACTAGATTTCATCATGATGATAGAAGATTCAATAGATAGGTAGACCCAGGATGAGACTGGGATTGTTCCCTAGAGAAAGATAGGCGAAAGATCAACACCCTAGACACGGCTTTTGACATCATCACTCACCTTCTCCCTCGGCACAGTACCGTACTTGTTTCTCGACCTCATTTCCTTTGTCGCTCCCTGGAGATCTTCATGGCGATTTGGCCCACCATGATCGACACGCCAAAGCAGCACAATCGTCAATTGGCGACATGCATATGAGACCCAGTGAAGATGTTATGTCGTATTGCGAAAATCATTGTCCCCAAGGGAGACTCTGCAGCAAATCCCTCGTGAACCACTGGTTCAATACTCTGTAAGTTAGAGACAAGACATGATGTTGATCGCCAATATTATCGCACCCTCTCACACTACAATCTCCACTTAGTAGCCTCTCAAGTGAGACGGTTCAGAGCCACCACAACTGAGACGTTTTTGGTCCTCCTTTGTATTTTCAGACATTATTACTCGGCACCCATCTTCTAGCGTACTAAAATTGCGCATCACAGAGAGGGTGATTGAGTTTAGTATCTCAGATAGTAACCATCGCCAAACGCGCTATTGTCGTGGGTTCGTTCATGTTAAAGCGCTTCAGCAATTGGGCCCACGAAAAATGTCTTGGTTTGGCACCTGTCATCACGCCGTTTCCTCCAGTGGTCTACTCTGTAGGTTAATCAAGCAAGCTCAAGGCAGCGATAACAGAGTCCGTCGCCCGTTAAAGCGGGGACAATTGTAATTTCGTACACATGAGAACAGTGTTGACGTGACACGATGTGGGCAAGCGTGTCGGTAAAAGAAAAGACGCCAGTGTGTCAAGAGTCTTCCAGCCAGAGCCAGAGCCTACCGAGTCAAGGGGAATCGAAGCCCCTTGCCCCCGACGCGTCTCGTAAAAAAAAACAAAGCAAAAGGGTTGAAGAAAACTGTAAATTCTACGCGTAGGAAGGTCTCGCAAAACCGCCGGCGTCTCGAGATGGATGCCACAACGCCCCATTTCAGACCTGTGGGCAGCACTGATTTGGCGGAGCTCTCTTTCGTTTGCGGTGGCTTGTATCGACTTATCGAAGTACGTAGTCTTTCCTCTCACCCGGTTGAAGTGGGCCAACTAAGTTGACATGAAGCCAAGTGAAGCATCCTGGCTTACATTAACGAGCACTTTGTATCATAACAAGCTAGAACAAAGGTAGTCGCCAAGGGGCGTACGAATTTGATAGGAACGAGAATAGCACCAGCGATGCTATGAAAAACTCATGTCAGGTCGTACAGCGTTGATTGATACCACGGGATAAGTGTCATGGTAGTAGTAATTTTGCAGCGTGTTGCACCGTAGGCCAGACTCATCGTGATATCCACAAGTCGGAACACGTCGGCCACATATGATGTTTGATTCAATCCATCTACCAGCAAACACTGTGGTTTTTGTGCCATCCCAGAGGTACGGAAGAGTGCTGCAAGGTCCCGAACGCCAGGTGAGTGTCACTACCAGGCACAAGGCAACGCTCTCTTGTAGGGGGCGGGTAGTGACATAGCGGATAATTTGGTGGCGGTTGTTTGAAGTCTACCGTTCAGTTTTGTACAGTAGAGTACTGCACATACAATCAAGCCGAAGGTTAGTGATTGTGAACTGCCAACAGTCAAGAAAACCCGTGGTGCTGCCATTACGACTCTGAGACAAGACAGGGGCTCCTTGATAGCTCGTCGGCATCTCACCCTGGGAATAAAGGAAGATCTTCCGGCAGGATTTATCGCGATTTCAACCGAATTATCGGGGAGGGCCGCCAAGATACGTACTGTGCTACTCATGTACCGTATATGGACAGAACCCAGCCCAGCAGTCGGACAGCAAATTGCTCAGCCCAGGTGAGGTTCAGCACCTAACGGTAATACCGTACGGACTCTACTTTTGTCCGGTGAAAGACCCGGTTGGTTGCTAGTTATCATTTCTTCTTGTGCTTGTTCTCCAGAATCGTGGCCCGAGCACAGGTACCCTGGAAAATTCTTCGACCACCAGTGCAGACGCTCTCTCGATTTGGATCTTAGTCCGTAATGTGGCTGGCTCAAATGAGATTGGGATCCCTCCAGCCCTCTACTAGGCTCGAATGTCGGTTATAGCCTCATGAGACGGCCCCGAATGTCAAACTGCCTTCTTTGTTGTTTCGTGAATTTTTATATTAGCGGCGAATGTGGGAGGGGGGGGGGATGAATGGGGGAAAAAAAGACGGTTTAATCAGCTTTCAATTGGATTTCTATCTCCTTAACCTTGCAG